>CAXAMN010019335.1:15483-42426 GCA_963970005.1 Durusdinium trenchii | reverse complement strand
CCTTTTCCGCTGTCCATGTAGCATTTCTATTCATTTGTCTCCCAGGTCTGTTACTGCTGGTGCCCGCCCTTTTCCGCTGGCCATGTAGCATTTCTATTCATTTGTCTCCCAGGTCTGTCACTGCTGGTGTCCGCCCTTTTCCGCTGAATTCCCAACTAAGGATGGATAGTTCTTGCACCGAAGCAGCAGATGCTAACATGGATTCTGCCTGATGGCCAACATAGGGCTATGTTTTGCTCTTGCAATGGTCCACGTTAGACTCAACAGCGTCCAACCTTGCCCAGGATTTCCCCGGCTTGATTCCACATCTTTTCAATACTAAAACTAGCCAAATGCAGCCACACTAGCACGGCACAAGGACGTTTATATGTTTCTTTGATGTTAGATTTCACTGGTGTATTTGCATTTTCGGGAAACCCAAGTGGAAATAGAATTACGATAATCCAAACTGATCCCCTGTTTGGTCATGAAGTTTTGGTGAACTTAATACTCGTGGGGCCCATGGGGCCTATTTGCACGTTGGTGATGCCCTCCTTGCTGCAAGCCAGAGATTGAAGCCGATTGGGCCTTTCTGTTGTGCGCAAAGTGAGGCACTGCATGTGCTTGACTGCCTTTCCAGTGAACTTGCCCTGGATTGTCGGACAGCGCTCGATATCAAAGCCTTGAGAGACTCGCTAGCGGACCCTGCCTCTGCTTGTTTCTGATGAGAAGTGAGCGCGCAAGAGGCTGAGAAAACATTGACAGTGGGTGAGTCGAATGAATCTTGACCGCCGTCATGAATCCTTTTGTAGTGATCCCATGTCCAACCGAATGGAGGCCCTTGTGGCCCAAACCTCCAGTTGAAAAGGTTCGCCTGCAGTGCATTTTTGCTGCATGGTTGCGTCCACTTCAAGTTCTGGCCACGAAAGCAAGGAAGTCAACCGCCCTCTTTGCATTGCAGAATAACAGAGGCAGCACTGTAGCAGGAAGGACCGGATAGCAGGTTCTTCGACCATTGCCTACTTTGTTCTATGACTCTTTGAACAGCGCGCTCACTTACGACCATTCAATTGGCCATCTTGCGGGGTGGGGGGTGTGAGTACACTTGCCGTTGAATAACTTAAGGGCCACAAAAACATCATTTGCCAGCAAGCAAATTCAAGCACAAGGATCATGAGCGGAGGGTCCACAGCTACCGTTACAAAATAACACAGCCAGTGTGTGGTCCGTAGCTCTGACAGTGCGCAAAATAGAACAAACATTCACTTTTTTCTGGTCTGAACGAAACTATGCAGCCACACCCTATGAGGGGCATTCTGACAATGGCAAGTGGTTTACGGAGAGCATCCGCACCTGCATACTGTGGATAGTAGCAATAGCTCGCTTGAAGTCACCTCTGATGCAGTATGCTTTCACCTAAGTTGCTTGCACTGCAATGTAAAGTGCTTAAGTGCATGTTGCCATCTTTAATCGTGTCATATCGTTTCTATGCACTGCTACGCTGCATTCATTGTCTTGAATAAGCTAGGCACGATGATCGAATGAGTAATCCTGTCCGGCTTGATGCCTTCTTCAGACATTGCACTCATGATCTCAGTCACCTCCTTTCTATGCGTGTAATCATACGATCTCACAGTGTCTGAACGCAAGAAAACAGGATACACGAGAAGTCCGCATTACCAGTCCTCCACATTTCCCAGCCGAGCCTCCAAGAGCCCGAGAAGTCGAAAGGAGAAAGACCACTTAAGCACATGCGGCTACAAAGGATTGCAGTTCATCACCGACCTGTGAATCAATGACAGAATTGTAGCCGACTGTGTTCATCGTCAAGCCCTTCTTCCGCATGCTTCTCCACAAATCCATAGCTCCTGTCGCCCAAAGCAAAGTGCATGCGGCCCTCTCGGCCAAAAATGGAAGAACTTTGGGGCAAAGTGGGACTCGCGACGAGTTGGGCCAAGCATCGCTTTGGCTGATGAGTTGCTGCAAAGCCCTTGAAAAGGATAGAGTACCTGTGGGCACGATTTCAACATGCACGATCGCTTACTAAGGCAGAAATGGTGCGCTGTGCTATCCTTGGCCTTGGAGAACGCAAGACTATTCAAAACAACCATCCATGGACTCCGAGGTGCAAGATCACGTTTGGTGCCGTGGAGTATTCGTAAAAAATACGTTCTGCATCATCTACCAAGCCATTGCATACTAAGGCATCCAGCATGCAACCAATCACAATGTGTGTCGGTGTCAAACCTCGTTGATCTGTCATCTCCTTCCAAATTTCCCAACATCTGTCCGGTCTCTTCATGATCCCATATGCTTTGATCAGAGATCCGTATGTTGGTGTCGATGGACGGATTTTGGATTGCTCAAAGGCTTCCAAGATCCCATTCATCCGCTTCAGCTCTTTGTGCCGAATGCCGGTCTCCAGCACAATATTCAGAAGGATTTCATCCTGACAAAGATCCTCAGAAGTGTTCCCCAAACGTTTCAGAGCAAACCCAAGCAAGGTGAGAAGAAACACGACTCCAATTATACATTCTGAGAGCAAGACGACTCCAGAGCGATCCAGTAGATCAAAGCATTTTGCTGCATGGCCTGGTGGCGTGGTCCTTTTGAGAGTTTTCATGATTGTGGATATGGTGTAGCGATCAGGGCGTACGCCCTTGGACTCCATGGTCTTTACCAGGTCCCAAGCTTCTGACATATTGCCAGAGCTCACAGCAGCATTGATCAAGCAATTGTAAGACACATCATTGGCGGCAATTCCTCTCTCTTCCATCTCTTGCATCATCAACCGGGCGCCTTTCACATCCCTTTGATTGCAAAGGCCCTTGATCATGGTGTTGTAAGTGATGATATCTACCATATTCTGCGGACGCATGTCTTCCATCAATTCTTTTGCACTCTTCATATCACCAGCACGGACACAAACATCCAGAACACAGTTGAAGGCAGCAACGTCAGCCGACACAGGACTTTTCTTCAATCGTTCAAACACGGCAAATGCTCGGGCAACATCACCGTCACAGCCAGCAGAACGTATCATCGACATGTAATGCTGAATGTCAAGGCTTGGCACTTTTTCCGACAACTCTTGTAGGAGAGACTTGCGCCCACACTCGACTGCAAACTTCATAAGACACCCGTACCTTGGTTATCCAAGGCTCTTTCATGCTTTCCGAAAGCCTGCCTGTCTTGCCTTTTAAGCTTGCCAAAGTTTAAAAGTGTTGTGAAAAAGAAAAATATGTGGTTTCCTCGAGCGAGTTGCATCATCGCATCAGGCTCAACACCTTCCCGTTTGATCTCTTCATAGAGATCGCATGCTTTCTCGTACAACCCAGAATATGCATACACTTTCATCAAGGCACTGTAGACTGACAAAGTCATGACCTGCAAAATAGGGCTCTGACCTTGATGGCTGATCAATCTTGACAAAGCCCTTCCGACTTCTCTTCTTGAATTCTTAAATGCCGGTACAAAGTACAGGAAGCTGCCACGTCTGCAAACTCACACGGTGAAGAATTCCAACAAAGTCTAGATTGGGACTGTGATTCTTCTGCCAATTTTCTTGTGTATATACTACCCCCCTAGTACCTTCCTTGGATGTGATTACCATGGTCGAACTTCCCTTATTTTTATAGTGTGTCAGAGAACAACTTGGACTTTACATGGTTTCATTGTGCTTCTTAAGAATAAATGAGCGAACAACTCCACCTTCACAAAACCAACAATATCCAGAGCCTTCGTTTATCTTCATGCTTTATCCACACAATAAAACCCTTACAAATGTCTCTTCCCCGCAAAGAACAGTCCTTTTCTTCAAGCATCCCATCCCTTGTAAACCTTCCTGCACGATAGTCTCCTTTATTGCCTTTTGAAGACGTCTTCCCCTGCAAAATTGAACCTTCCATGGACAACACCTCCACAACTGCTAGAAACTTTTATGGGACGAATCAAAATCTGTATACAATAAAAGAATTGATTTAGACGTGTTGCGCGTGTAAAGAGTCCCCTGAAGACATGGTTCGGTGAATAAGAGCTCTTCACTTACTTCACTTATTGACAAAAACAATAGAATTCCAAGTCCAAGGCTCGATTCATGTGCATAAAGCGTTTGTATGGTCGGTTTTATTTACCAATCTCATGTCTCATCCCCGGAAGAGATTGGAATTACCAAGTACTACTTTCACGATTCGTCGTTTCTTCTTCCACATGTGTTTCAGACACGCCTCCACTGATGCACTTTATTTACTACCACTCTTTAGTTGCAGGATGGTGTCAAAAACAAGGAGCAAACTAACAATAATACAAACTGACCAAACAACCAAACGGAAGAAGAAGGAGCTAGACAAGAAAACTAGTAATGCTGCCAGAACCAAGGACGGCTATGTTTGCCAAAGAGTAGGAGCCAAACAGTCCTCTTGCATCCTGTCCAACTCTATTGGTTTTTGACTCATGTGTCCTCTATATCATTCTTCCTGATTCCTAACCTTTAAGAATTTAGATATGTGCAAATGGAAAAAGTTGCAGCCATACAAACACACAGTGCAGTAACAAAAGAGTGCTGGGAAGAGTTTGCTGCGAAAAGAGACAGGGCTGTGAGGCGCCAGAAAGGGTAATAGCTTTAGTACCTACCTGGAACCAAGAACCAAGATTGCACAGAACTCTTGACGGGAAACTTCTTGGTTCCGGGTTCGTATTAATACCACTTATATATATATAGTACCTTGTCAAAAACAAAGAATTTCTGAAAGAGTTCTGCGCAATTTTGGTTCTTGGTTCCGGGCAGGTACAGCCCCAAGACAAACAAAATCCAGCCTCAAAAATGTTTAAGAAGATAAATGCAAATGCAAAAAAAACACTCAAAAGTTGGTACCGGAGGGGTCTAAGTACCATCTATACGTCTATGTGTATATATATATATAGTTTTTATTTTTTTTACATTTCTTATGTGTTGGCAATAAAACCATGGCACACACTCAAGGCTTGCCTCACTACCCATGAAAGGTACTTGACAGCAAATACCCAAGCTCTACAACACCTTGCCTTTCTGGTTCATGCCCCACCTTGATAGTTCGGCAATGCTTGATGATCTCCTCTGCAAAGCTCAGAAACTTGCACTCTGCGCAGCGCGCCAGCAATTTTACACAGAAGGTCTCGCTGACGCCATCCGAGCCTTCACTGAAAAATTGTTTGCTCGATTGCTCTGATTCTGCACCAGTCTAAACATCTACGGAACCTCATTGTATGCCGTCAGTGACACTGTTACACATGCAATATTGTAGAGTTTGATCATGATCCATGGTTTAAAAAAATAATCCCGGCAAGAGACCCCAAACAGTGTGTGTGAGGTCTGTAAGCAGAAAGTCTAGAGATGATCTAGACGCATTGGGGTCCAGAGAGGTGATGGTGGTGATGAAGTGAAGGTGGGTGTGAGTGAGTGTGGGTGAGAGGGAGCGTGAGTGTGAGTGAGAGTGGGAGAGTGAGTGTGAGTGCGAGTGAGTGCCAGTGTGAGTGAGAGTGAGTGTGGGTGGGAGTGTGAGGGAGTGTGAGTGTGAGTGAAAGTGGGAGAGTGAGAGTGGGAGAGTGAGCATCTGAGAGCACAAAGTACTGCACCTGCCACGAAATCTGTGCCTGAAACGAAATCTGCACTTCGAGGTGCACCATGCGCTGCACCTGCCACGAAATCTGCACCTTGAGGTTCACCAAGCGCTGCCCCTGCCACAAAATCTGCACTTCCAGGTTCACCAAGCGCCGCACCTGCCACGAAATCTGCACATCGAGGGTCACAGAACGCTGCGCCTGCCACGAAATCTGCACTTCGAGGTTCGCCAAGCGCTGCGCCTGCCACGAAATCTGTACCTCGAGGTGCACCAAGCGCTGCACCTGCCACGAAATCTGCACATCGAGGGTCACAGAGCGCTGCGCCTGCTACGAACTCTGCACTTCGAGGTCCACCAAATGCTGCACCTGCCACGAACTCTGCACTTCAAGGTCTGCAAACGAGCCACATGTCCAAAAGTCACGATTCACTGCACCTGTTCTGAGCTCCTTGACGATCACCACCATGTCCAAAGTGCTGCACCTGCCACGAAAACTGCATTTCGAAGTAAAACAGCTCCGATCCCTTCCACCTGTCACGAAAAGTCGACTTTGGAGCACCACACGAGGTTTCCCTTGCGCCTGCCACGAAAAGTCACCACCATGTACTAAAATGCGCACGGCGCCACAACGGGAGCGCAATCGTTAGAAGCACCCGCCGCAGACACCCAGATTCTGCGAGCCTGCGGATTGACGATATCGAGAGGCATGAATGTACTGCGCATAGCAGCGAATTAGCCGTTCACGCCCGCGCGCTTCAGCGATCTAAGCCCCAGCTGCTTTTGCACTACCGTAAGAACCCTTCAGTGTGCCCACACTGTTTGGGGAAATATTTATATATATGTATATATGTGTGTGTGTGCGTGTGTGTGTGTGCGCAAAGGAAAACGCGCCTTTTATCCGCGAGGGATTGGGCCTAAATGCCTGCGCGTCATCCTTGTGCCTGGGTGGCTGCTATGATCCATCATGGATTTCTGTCGCAGCCCCTCCGGATTCACACTCAAGATCTTGTCTTTCTCTTCCTGCTGGATCCATAAGAGTGCAGCGTCAAGGTGTCTCACTCTTCCAATTCCTTGTCTTTGGACCATGGCACGGGCTGCTGATCTATCAGAGCGCACCTTCGCGTCGACCTCCCCCTTCACCAACATCATCCAGAGATGCCGCACCAGTAGCCCATCAGAGCAGCCTCCAACCATAGCGACAAATTTTGATTCCCCTGATGATAGGGAGATGCTCTTCTGGCTTCTGACACGGGATTCCATGAGGTTCCCTCTAAGAACACTTGGAATGAAATAAGTAGCGCTCTTCCTGTCATCTTTGTTTCCTGCGTAGTCGGCATCTGTCACAATCTCCAGGAGGTGTTTCTCCTTATCTTCAACCTCCTAGCCTGATTCCAAATCCTTCTGTGCCTTGAAGGTACGAGCAGACGTGGCAAGCTGTCTTCCAGGCGGTTTGGCCATGTGTCTTGTCAAGCTCTGAATTGCAAATTGAATGACATGTACATGAGGCATCCAACCACACTTCGAAACTTCGTGACGCGTGTTCCCTGTAGCTCTTCAGCGGTGTCCTTCTTCATGTTCTGCTCCAGGGGTGTTTTCCGGTAGAACTTCTTGAAGACATCAACATCCTTTGCAACGCTCTCGTACTGCTTGTAATCACATCTCATATCGCAGTGGTCATGCGACAGCTTGAACTCCCGCTTCAGGTAGTGGAATCTCTCACCCATCTGGAACGGTCTCCCTTCTCTTCTACGTTCCACTTCATTTTCTCTTGCAGGTACTTCACAAAGTTCTTCAACGCCGTCTCCTTGCCCACCATGAACACATCATCCACGTGAACCGTGATGTATATCTCCACGTCTTTCATGAACAGAGTGGGTTGCATCACGCCCTGGGTGAGTCCAAAGTCTTTGCACGCCCTGGCGAACAGATTGAACCATTGGGAAGCAGCGGTCCTCTGAGGTGGTTGAGCAATTTTGGAACCACAAGCATAGATTTTGGAGCGAATGTTTGTTCGAGGTCTATGCTGGCCTTGAACTGCCACAAGTCTGGCACGTCGATACCATCCTCCTTGCTCTACTCGACGCTTCCAGCATACCACGAACTTCGTCGAGATGATGTATCCATCGTTGCTCCTCACATCCTCTTCAGTGGATTCTTCCGTCGCCGGAATCTTCTTCAGCCGATCCACTTCACGTTGCTTTGCCTCTTTGTCCATCTCCTGCAAGCGCTCATCGCTAGTGATCGGAGGATCATCTGCCTCATCGTTGGCATAGAGCAGTTCATCTGTGAGGTCTGTGGAAATCAATCCATCATCCATCTCTTCATCACCACGAGCTTCAATATATTGTACTCCTGCATATTGTGGTGGATATAGTCTTGGGATCTTGCTCGGTGATGATGCCACAGTATGCTCATTGCCTTCTGCTGTCCCCCTTTCTCGATTCCTGAGAGCATACTTGTCTCACCTTCTTCAATTTTCTGCTTCTTTTCATTCTCCTCCTCCGGGACATCTTCATTCTCCCTTTTTTCACGCCCTCTTCTTGGTGATGTCTCAGCACCAAACGTCTTCAACTCCGGCTCCTCTTGCTCACCTCCTTCTGCCGCTCTCTTCTGCCTTGGTGTAAGTGTATTTGTCATGGGCGCTGGAGTCATAGGTGCTGCAGTTGTGATGCCAGGAGTCATTGGTGCCCTTGATCCTGGCGCAGGTGGGACTACTCCTGCAGCCACTGCATCGGTAACTGCCTTCCGTTCTTCTTCTGATGCCTCGCTCTCCAAGGTCGGTTGTCTATACCTCTGGGCTTGTCCTCCATGTCTCATCATGATTCTTTTGGGGTGAGTAGCTCCATGGTAAGCCCTTTGCAATGACCATGTCGGTTGCTACGAAGCTCTCTTCCATCGCCAATCTCCTGCTTCAAAGGACTGGAACAGCATGTATTGCCTTGGTCTCTGATGAGGTCATAATCAAGCATGTACCAAATTGGTCTGACCTTTCTGCCACTTTGTCTGGAGGTCTCTCATCGAGTTCTTCTCGAACTTCACGGTTGTCCTCCTTTGCCCTGCTTGCAACACATGCCTGACACCACATGCGTCACGAAGTGTGCTTCCTGCTCCTTCATGGGCGGTAGTTTGGGTTGGCCCAAAGTCATAGGCGTCCTCTGTCGCTCCTTGAACCGTTTGTTGGCAATGGACAGCTTTAGCTTGTTCTCAATGTTCACCTTGAATGCCAAGAGTCTGTCCAGGAGTCTTCTTTTGCTGCCAGTGTACGGTAGGTCCCGTTCCTTGCACGCTAATTGCAGGTCCTTGACTGACATCTTGTCCGTATAGATCACCTCACCCAGCTCAATCTCATCTGGCTTCTTGGCCGCCATCATCTTTTCGACGTCCTGGGCTTCGGGATACGGATTGATGGGGACTTCAGAATCCAGCTCCCAGTAGTTCTCCATTCCCGATGGTGCGAAGAAGCTAAGTGTCCTCAAAGGTCCTCCTGTTCCAACACGTCTGAATACACCTGAGCCCAAGTCCAGGTAGTTGTCGACGTTCTCGATCTGACTCCACAGACTCCAGCGTCTTTCACCAACGTCATCCTTGCTTTCCAGCGCTCCTCAATCTGTCCTCGAGGCTCTGTTAAAACGTTGCAATGGGGTCACTGTAAGCCACAATGCCATTGGGCAGTCGATGCCAATCAGGAGCCATTTCCAGCTCCTCAATGTACTTGCTGAAGGTCCCACGGAGTGCCATCACATGCGCTGTAGTCATACCATCCTTCTTCTTGTCCTCTTCAACCTGGTTGACCACGAAGATCCACGAAGATGTTGGCGGTGAACTGCAATGAATTTCGCTCATTGTTGATAGGCACTGAGACATTCTTCTCCCCGCGCATTAGACTCAAGCCATCTGATGTGGGACAAATGCTCCATCCTTTCCTCAAAAGCTTTCCTGTGCATAGGATGGGGCGCTGTACGTTGCCAAGCACGAACTCCTCTACAAGCTCGATGGTCTTTCGTTGGCTATCTGTCATCCTCAATCTGGCTTTTGTCACTCCATCATGAGCTATCCAGCTATCCTCTTGCCCTGAGCATCAATCATCTTAAACTCCTTTGAGCCAGTCCTCCATTGGCCCACATCAACATAGGCTTTTGGCAGAGCAGACACATCTGCGCCACTGTCAAGGGCACTCCCTCATCTCTTACAATCTGCACGAAGGTCTCCTCTTCCTTGTCCTGTAGGTCCATGGCCACAATGACAGTACCATCTGGAACTAGCACTGCCGGTTCTATGCAGTCCATGAACACGTCGTACTCATCCTGGATGTCCATGTAGATCTCCTTGTCCTCCTCAGCTAGGATCATGCCCACGCCACGGATAGCGTGCTTCTTCATCTGAGACTCTGGGTGTTGTCAGGTCAAAGATCGCGTCTCCAATCGAACCATCTTGACTGAAGCCGATGTCACCGTCTGTCCAGTGAGTCCTGCAGACGACGAACTTGCTCCACCTGGATTGCTCTGGGTTGAAGCACCCTGGTCCTCCACCTGGTTGACATTTGCCCGCTTGGACCAACGTCTTTTGCGAAATGTCCCACTTTGCCACAGTTGTGGCATGCTCCAGCCTTTCCTTTGCTTCCTCTTTCAGGACTTTTGCCTTCTTGCCGAAGCCACCCTTCTCCCGTTGGCTCTTTCCTTTCTCACTCCCTTTCCATGATCCTCTTCCTTCAGCTTTTTGTGTCTTTGCTCTTCCCTTTTCCTCCTTTCTTCCCTTTGTCTCTAATTCGGTTCACCTCCATGGGCGTGGCCTCATCAATGCCTGATCTTGTCGGAAGGCTGAGGCTATTGGAAGAGTCCCATCTCGTTGACAAAGCTTCTAACTCCATCACCTCGTTCTTCACTTGCTCATAGGTTGCGCTGTCTGTGATCCATAGATGTAGATGATCTCGAAGGTGTGGGGGCACAGCTTGAGGAGAACTTCCAGTCACTCCACATCTTCAATTCCTGATCTCTTGTCTCTTGTCTCCGGCTTGAAGAGGTCAGGGTTTTGATATGTCTTGACCATGTTGAGGTCGTTTGATTGACTGTCAGGCGCTCCAAGGCCTGTGAGATCATCCTCAAGCTCTCCTCCGCCATAGTTCCGAGCTGTGGGATGGTCCCAAAGTATGTCTTTGTCGTCTGATTGGGCTCGTTCTCGTCCTTCTCAAGGTCGAAGCCGCCGTAGCCAAGCAAGCTGAGAAGATCCCAGTTGGCCAATAGCTCACAAACCTCTTCCTTTGATGCTTTGTCTCTCACCTTTTCCACTTTCTCAATGAACTTCCAGCAAGCCGGGACTACAACAACCAGCTGCTTCACGTCCTTCTTCTTTTCTGGCCTTTCTTCACCTGGATGGTCAGGGATGCTCTGACGTTCCTTTGGCTCTTCGACCAGCGGAGTCGTCCCACGTAGCCCTCTGCATCCACGACCACGGTGTGTACCCTCCTCAGCTTCCACTTGTTCTTGAGTGCCACCGCGCTCCCAGGTTGGTAGTATCTGATCTCCTGGCTCGAATGGTCGCCTGCTGCACCAGCTATACAGGCCAAATCCAAAAGCTCTACCAGCCAGAATCCTGCGTGCCCTGGATCTCCTCGTGGTAGCTGTGGCGAGGGGCTCAAAGTCGTGGTGCGAGGTGCCATGGGTAGGGAGCGCCGGCACTTTACGGCCAGCGCTCCGCTACCATGAAAAGGAAAACGCGCCTTTTATCCGCGAGGGATTGGGCCTAAATGCCCCGGTTTGTGTGTGTGTCATCCTTGTGCATGGTGGCTGCTATGATCCATCATGGATTTTTGTCAATATGTATACATATGAATAAACTCACACGATACCTCTCCCAATTGTCATGATCAAAACCCATATCTGCAGCCTTCCTTCACCATCAATGCTTTGACTTCACCGGCCCAGAACCAAGGAACGTTGAAGCTCCTTGAAGATTACAATGGCTCTCTCATCAGAGCCAAGCCTAGCAAGCTGACGTCAGCAGAGCTAAACTTTTTTCTTGTACTAGATACTGAAACCTCAGAATAGAAATATAGCTTGCATGCTTCAGGCTAGGATCATGTAGACTTTGATCAACATCTCATAGAGCTGAGGAGAGATGGTCGTTCTGGTGGATCTCACAGCAGTCTCCACCTAGACGAGGACGGGAACTAACTAGGGAAACTCTTGAAACTAGTCGAGTGCTTGAAAAGAGCACAAGTGCATTCATGCCTTCTCGGCCAACTTGAGGTTGCTCGTTCGCACACAGTCCACTAAAATAACACAATATGCTTCCACCGAAATCTCCAAGTCGTTCTTGCTGGCTGCTTCCAAGAACTCCTCGCTTCGACCAGCCTTTGCACGGGCTGATTTTTTTGTCGAACATCGCTTTTCTCTCTCGACTCAGAACGGGGCCTCGCCAGCGACTCGAAAGAACTGTGCCACAGCAAAAGATGGTATTTCATAGCTGCTGCCTTTCATCTCCATAAACTTCTCAAAGACCTCAATTTCTCAACTTTGCAAGCGAACACTGCCAATACAGCTGCAAGTTAAAGTAAAGCCCAGCCTGGTCAACCAGGCCGTTCTTCAAAGTATCCCTTGATGATCAAAGACAATCCCCGAGGTGATAATCGCATGTGCTCCTTTTTCATCATCTTCTCATAGAGCCGAACCTTCTTTATCTCTGCAGTGCTTGCAAAGCCACCCAAAATGACATCATAACTGCAACTGCTGTGCTGGATTCCTGAGCGCGGCGTGGTTGCCAACTCGAAGCGCTTTGAGTCTTTGAGGCTTTTGATATTTTGGGGAATCTGTGAATTGTTCAAAATATGTTGGTCGCCTGCTTGTGGCGGCAGCTCCCAAAGCTCTTCCATCAACTGCGTCTTTCCTGAACGCGCAACGACGTCCAGGATGGTCATTCCAAACCCGGAGAAAACCTGCACAAATGATGTCAAACACAGGGTTAAACACAATCAAAGCATTGAATCCTATCAAACACAATTGATTCTCATGTCAGTTGGGAGGACTTGGGGTGCCAGCCTTGTCATGTTTCTTGATATGCGAGATCATCTCCTGCATGCAGTAGAGTTCTGGAAACAACCAATTGCGCAGCACGTGATGATTGCAAAGCAGTGTTATCTATATACCAACAAGTCCTTGACCAAAGCGTTTGGTTCTTCATCTACGAAAGCTTGCACAACGATTCTCAATATGTCCTGCGTGCGAGGGCCCATGACTTTCAGCAAAGCTCACAAACAGGCACAGCACTTCAAGAGACTTGAGGTTTGGATTGGGAAGGCTTCAGAGAACAATGAAAAATTCAACCTGGAGTGACAAACTGTGACACTGAGCGGACCTTAGTTGTGGGAGCATCGTCTTCTCCAGCACGCCAAGCCTGGAGGCCAAACTGACTTGTGGCAAGGCCGGACAAAGCGACTCTCCTAGAGCACGACTCTCTTCGGCTCTTCTCTTTTCGGGTTTCGCCTTAAGGACATTGACCCAGTTGCCAGCTGACGCCTGTCCATTCAAACAAGTGAAGGATGAATGGAGAGCTGCAATTCACCCATTTTCGGATCTAGTTCCACGAAAACTGTTTTAAAAACAATGGATCAGATCGGTATGGCTTTGTTTCGATCCACCTGTCTATGGAATGCAGCCCAATCCCAACGATCCGATCCCCCCTGCCATTTGTGTCAGCATAGCATCCTTCGCCAAGGCAAACCCACGAAGGAAAACAAACAAAAATCCAGCCTTATTAAGTGTTCGAATAGGAAACACAAATACGATGTTCCCGAACAATAGAAGAGGACAGTAAAGGGTATCTCAAGAAAACCAAAAAGAAACCAAAGAAGGAAAAAGAAAAGAAACAAAGACCAGAAGCAATCGTGCCTCTGTTTCAATGATGTTTTTCAATTTCATGTTGAACTGGGCGATGTGCTTCGCCATGCCATATCTCCGCTTCAAATGACCACGTCCGAAAAAACCACAAAGGCCGTTTCTAAGAATCAAAAAGCCTCGAGACTGATCTTTTGAATCTGAACTGAAAAAGCGCTTTGAAACATATTGCACACTTAGTGTACAGTTTTAAGATCTTTAAGAATGTGTTTTTTGGTCAAGCAACCCAACGCAAAGGAAATCACAAAGGCTAGCTCTATCCACGTAGTAGCCACTCCAGCCCGAGCAAGAAAGAGCCAGTTTGTGGCCATGACGGTATGGATTGAATGAAGTTCAAAGCTTCTGGTGAGAAGAACGTAATGCTGAACTTTTCCCGAATGGGACGAAATAATGTAGAACCTTGGTTTAAAAATGCGCCCAACTATTGTCTCAAAGTGTCCATCCTGCAACTCGCACGCGAAAGCGTTTCTCACCTATGTGCTGCCAAGTTTCCGTATGTTCACCGTACTGATCAGACCAAAGTTGGAAGATTGCCGACAGGCGAGGCAAACTTTGAGGCGTGCACAACGGCCACCAAAATCAAGTTCAAACCATAACTGTATTTGGACTCATTGCAATCGACACAGAATGCGATTGCTCCATTTGGTTCTTGACGTAGCTACACGACAAATGTTCAATACAAGAAGTTACAATACAAAAAATGCTTGACTTTGGACCTCCGACCTTGTAAATAACTACCAACAATCTATCAACTCAACAAAAAACTTGCCCACCCCATTGACATGCACACATTGTGGTAGGGAAATGCACGACTAGCTTCACTGAAAGTGACGAAGTTGTCACTAGGTGTTTCAAGAAAAAATTAAGGTTTTTCTGGGCGTCTTGAAAATTGAACTTTGAACTTGTGACCTTTGACATCAAGGGAGGGCGAGGTGGACTTGAATCGACCAAAATGGTCACATCTCCTTTCAAATGCAAAGGGGGTAGATATGAGAGATTCCCACCTGTCAGGGCCTGTCTTTTCTGCATCAGGATTGGAGCTCTATGATCGGTAGTGATAGTGGAAAATTTGGAAGAGGAACGTTCCCTGCTGAGATCCCAATACAGACTTCCGAAACTGGAACAAACGATTTGGTGGTTTACAAAATTGATTGGAACGTTGGAGTGACACATTCTTTTGAACAGTGCAAACCACTTGATCCTGCTCTTCGTTTGCCCTGGGAACAGAATATGATGCAAGGGATTTTCAATGAAGGTTCTGCACTTAGACTGCCTCGGGCGCACAGAGTGGCAATTGAGCGAGAGTTGACGCAGTTGACGCAGGACTCAAAAGCTGTTTTCGACACTGTCAGTGGACAGATCGAAGAGTGTTGTGATGCTGTATTTGCATGCTGTGAGTGACATTGCTGATTTAGACTACATGGAGAACAAGCGAATGTAAACTGGAAGGCATCAGCAATTGGAAGTCAGGTGTGTGAGGACTTGAGATCTGACCCAAGTGGGGACGCTGCAAACGAAATGCTTAGAGCAGCTTTTGGCACTAAAAGCCAGAGGATACACTGCACCTGCGACTTTCCTTGAAACTGCCAGGTTTGCAAAGTTCACTGTAGATTTGCGTGGAGCTTCAGAGGTGCTTGAATCAAGGAGACTTCAAGGCTTCGCTGCGATTGAACAAAGAGAGAAAGGACCTGCCCAGCAAGCTCCACCACTGGAGTTAGAGCATTTACAACGGTTGCACTCAGTTCTATTGAGCGGCTCAAGCATGTAATGACAGGATTAGTGCAGGTTGCATGCTCATCTGCATCTATGCCAGAGCTAGGTGGAGCGATGTCAGGTTCATCCATCACGTGGAGATCGAATTGAGGAGAAACAGGTGCTGTATACCGCTGAACACAAGACTTCGAGTGTTGTTGAAAAACACGAACAGTACTTCGTGGTTGGGAAGGAGTGACTAACGACAACTGGCTGCAGGTATTTTTGGACCTTTAGATTTAGATGGATGCAGGACCGGACATCCACAAGGTCCCGAGTCCCGCTGGTCCCCCTTCTGTCTGCCCCTAGGGGTGTCCTCGGCCACTGACAACGCCTGAAGCTTCAATTTGGTTGAAAGGTCTTTTGAAAGGAACTCGGGATGCCAATTCATACCGTCGCATTCATTGAAAGCAACACTTCTTGCTTGGTGTGCTAGGGCAGGCTTGGACAAAGAGTTTCGAAGTGTCGTAGGCCATCATCGCAGTGCAGTTTCAGTGGATCCGAAGTTGTATACTCCAGGCAACTGCAAGTCAGGCCAATTAGAAAGTTGCAACTTGTGAGGATTGACATGGGTCTTGAGGAGATCGGCGACCAAGGACCCCTTGCCGGAGTGACGCCAGCGGTGAGGACACCTGCCCTGCCTGTTCAGACTCAGGTTGTGAATCAGGACCTGGTTGATGCTATCGAATGCGTGCAGCAGGAAGACAGGACCTCTGCAAAAGAAGAGATCGAGAATGAAGAGGCGGTCATCAACTCAGTTGGTGAACTAAACTTATTGGATCCTTCATTGGTGAATTGCGGACTGATCGAAATCTATAGCTCGTCCGGAATCGACAGTGAGTCTAGCTCTTCCGAAAGCGATGCTATCTCCGAAGGGCGCGTGGGACCTCAGCCATTATTTTCAAGAACATGTCCCACCTGGTGTGAGTCTTTTCAATCATGTCAAGAGTCAGTGAATACACTTTGCTTCTGAAGACTCAACATCAACGAAGTGTAAGATGAAGCTGATAGTTTGGACGTGTGATCCGATTCAAATATCCAAAATGCCTGCGCTGGTTTCCCAAGGAGCAGGGCCGTATCAGAAATCATGATGATGCTGAGGCGGCCCTGGATGCAGCGATTGACAGAGCCAGAGCAGCGAAGAGAGCTCGTGAGTGAAACTGTTTGTGTCGTGCTTTGTACTTGTCTAATCTCTGTCCTTTCCGTTTGCCTGTTTGGTTCTCTTTCAGACTGAGCGTGAATCAAAATACGCTGCTCTCGAGAAACTTGTGGAAATAAAATCCCAAATGAGATTGTAAAATGATGGAGAGACCAGCATGAGGAAAACGAAAGAGCTGTGTTGGCGGAGTTCCATTAATAAACAGGAGTGAGATCATGATTCTTTGCGGTGGCCTGAAATTGTGCAGAGAGCTGCAAGGGACGGAGTGTCCATCGTTGCGAATGACCGTACCGGTCTAGGCTCACAGGAGCATATGTGAGAAACAAGAAGAGGAAGCTGCATTTTCAGCATGTTGTTTTCTCCCGTTTCCACTTTGCCAAAGTGCCTGATTGAGAGTTCTTGAACCTAAGAATTTCATTTGTTCACCAATTCTTCTCAGGAATCGGTCGTCGACAGTGCTGCCCACTTTAGTGCACGGCTTTTGGAAAGTGGGTTGAATCAAGCATCAATAGATGCAATCAAGGCGAGTGGAGCAGATACTTTGTCAAGGTTGGCCTTTGCGGTTGGCCAACCAAACCAACCCTTGGCTCAGTTTTTGCAAACGGCTCTGGGACGAGCGCCTACGCTGTTTTAGACATGCTCCACGTAAGACGTAAGATTGCATTTGCAGAGAGAGCTGCCAGGATGAACGCAATCAAGGCAGCTTTGGGGAACTGGATCCATCTCATCACCTTCTGGATCGGGCATGTTCCATGTACGACAAAAACGTCATTGTTTACCTGGAACCCGCGGCATGCGTGAGCAGGACACTGGAGGTACAAGGAACCAAACAAACCAGAGAGCTCAGCTTGGAAAAAGATGCCCTAGTCTTGAAGCCACAGGACGGCCCAAGCAGTGCAACTGACAGCGAGACAAAACTACACAATGCGCTTGTGAGACGTGGGATAGCTCTGCAGTTTGCAAAACTTATGAGCCATAGTGTGAATGGTCGACATTCTTGTTTGATGCATTGCACCGAGATCCACCCGCAGGGTACAGTTGACCAAATCTGTCACAGTTGCAGTGTGATCTTGCGGCATGGTCGAAACTCAGACTAGGCAGTACTGTGCACAACATTCGACAAGACGAGACTGGACAGTCTCCCTTGGGTCGTGCATTGTTGGCGTTGAGGAGTGACCCATACGGCCCATACATTGTGTTGTACCTAACCCCAATGGCAAAGCAGCCAACACCCACAACAGAGAGCTGGTGGAAGAAGCCTCATCATCCTTATCAACAACAGCACCATGACAACGGTCATAAAGGCAAGGGCAAAGGCAAGAAGGGCCAACACCACCTATGCCAAAAGATCTTCTCGGAAAGTGGCATCGTACAAGTCAAGGAGAGCCCATAGGGCTGCAGCGAGAAGAATGTGAAGCCGGCTGACAGATGCAAGCGTGGATACCACGTCTGTGCCGAGCCCAAGTGCCAGCAAGCTCATGCTTTGCATGAGCATGCAAACAAATGAGGCAGACAATGTTTCAGGCCACATGACTGGTCCCGGCACTCACGTAGGCCAAACTTGGATGCTGGAAGTTTTCGTTGGTTCGGCAATGCTTTGTTCAGTGGCCAAACAGTACGGTTTGAACAACAGTCTGGCCGTTGACAAGGTGCAGAAAGCAGGAGCGCGTGCGAGTGTCATCCAACTGGACTTGACACATGAAGTTGATTGTTCATTGATTGATGCTTGGTTGAGCTCAGGGATGCTGCTTTGGATCCACCTGGCTCCAGTCTGCGGGCCCGCATCTGTGACTGCCCAGATGCTGGAGGGGCGTGAGTTGCACAGGGTACGTCTCGCTAACAAGCTCTTTGAATTTGCATGTTCATTCATCAAGGCTTCAAACCTGGGCATCTTGGTGACAGAGAACCGGAAGAATTCATATTTTTGGAGCACATTATATTTCCTCTCCTTATGGTTGAACTTTACTGCTCAGATGTTCAAATCATGTTGGGTGGTTCAGGTGATAAGTGGACAAGGATTGTGGCAAATGTTGCAACGATTTCGCAGTTGAACATTGCATGTGACAGGAAGCATCAGCACGCACCGTGGAGAGTTGCCACAACGCCGAAGGGCGTCGAGTATGGGCTACAAGCTTAGAATAATATCCTCGTATATAAAATGTGCATCGCTCTGGTTCAGAAGCCCATCGATTGGGCCTCAAGTTGCTGCCGGAAACCTCAAAAAACATAGGAACACATCCGCTGCATGCACAACAGGAGCCATTTCGCAAATGCATCCCTCCTTTGGTGCCCGACTTTGATGCCGTTGTGACAGTCTTTGTTTCCGAACCTTCCGAAGTCCCTTCTTCTGCTTTGAGCAAAACTTCACATGCTTTGAGTTTGCACTCCCCTGAGTTGAGCACTCTTGTCATTCCTGCAAATTCACGATTCCTGCGCTTTTACAGTGCCTTTGAATCCACTTCAGGAGAGAGAGAGAGAGAAAAGGATTCAGAAGTTTGGGGGCGCAAGGGGTTGGAGAGATTTCCTTTTCGTGCCGCTTTTGGCTTGCCTTGGTCACCTGAAGCTTTCATCCAAAAGGCGGCAAGTGCTAGACACCCAGCGCAAACAACAATGGGCATTCCAGAAGATTTGGACATTGCTTTGGAAAGAATCATTATGTATGAAATCGGTCCCGACCACGACGTCCAACGGCGTTTTCACGCAGGCATAAGCGCGGCTGTACACAAGATACCAACAACAGGGAAAATTCACACTCAACCTGTTCTTCGAGTCTGTCCGGGATCTATGCACAATTCCGCCAACTATACAGGAATTTCTACAAGGAAACTACTCGTAGTGCGTTCTCCGTTCAAGGTAGTGAAACTTCTCTTCTTCGGCAAATCTATGCTCTTCTACGAATCATCGTTCTGCTCGTCGTTTCTCCTTGTTCTTGTCAACTTGGTAGATGCACGATCGAAGGACCGATAGTAGGTCCGGCTTCATGCTCTTGGTCAAACAATCACTCAACATCGTATGAGTGCTGATCCAGTCAATTCGATCTCCTCCATTCGGGAAAATGTTCCATGTCCTCTGTGGTCCTTGCCATAAGTTCTCATGAATTGCGGCCAACTCAATCCCGAGTCTCTTATCTGACACCTTGGCTAGTGTCTCTGCATCGAGGTGATCGCAAAGCGAACGGCAATCCGAAAACTGCAAATGCGGGACACAGGATCTCATAACGGATTCCCAGTCCTTGCGGCTGTGCAAACAACCCTTCGTCTCAGCAATAAGGGCACGGATCTTGTCTCCGCTTTCTATACCGGATTGCAACGAATATGTCTCGGCTTGGAGTGTCGAACGACACACTCTCTTGATGGTCGTGGACGAAAAGCCTAATGGCAGCACATGGTAAATGTACACATTCTCATCCTTCATCTGCTCCACATTGGCCAAAAGGTGCGCACGTCCTTGCTGCGACTTGAAACCTTTCTCATTGCACTTGTGTGCCAACTCGACTACTTTGTTGCACTCGTGCAGGAGTCCAACGGTCGCGCCGTTAATCGCCGTTTGAAGATAGCTGACGCGGTGCGCCAAATCAGGACGTCCCTGTCTTGCTACCCATGCCAACGAGCCAACAACAGATCTCAACTTCGTGATCTGATCTGGGCTCAATTTGCCTGACAACTTCTGGCTGTTGTCCACTTTGATTTTCTTGATCGTTCTGGTGTTATCCTTTGTGTGGATAAACAGCGTTGCGTTCTGTTCACCAACAGCTTTACCGCAGCAGCGAAAGTTCGTTTCCTCCAATGAACCTAGTTCATAGGAACCTAACAACGAGTCCATCACTTCCTTTGCTTCTGGCAAACAGCTTTGCAACGAGTCATCAACATGTGTTGTCAGCATAGCAATGCAACGGTTCTCCTCATTGAGAATGCTGGGTGAATGATGCTTGGGGTAAGTCCAGCCTTCTTGGCATCTGACGACAATCTTCCACTGTCTGTGAGTCTTTTTTTTCCACGAGTACGGACGCCATGTGGGCGGTGTGCCCAGGTCATCGTTGAAAGGAAAGGAAACACAACATGATGATGGGGAATAAAACACCAGAAAACACCCAAACAGAACAAAACAAAGCAACAAACCAAAAACCAAACAAAAACACCAAAGGCCAGAGGCCGATTCCCCATCATAGCTGACGGTGTTTCCTCTGTACGGAGGTGAGACAAGTGAGAAAGTTGGCTGCATACTATCTAAGGGCCTGAATTCGCTACGAAGTCTGCCAAATGCATCTGTGCGCGAGCGAAGAGCCAGCGAAGCCAATCAAATGTGGCTTCGTTCTATCATCAAAACGTGACCACATGGCCACTGCATCGAGTGGCAGTCAGGGTATCGCAGCTTTTGGCCAGGGGCTCATCATGACTGTCAACAGTACTGATTCTTGCCAAAGGAAGTCAGTTGTTGCAGAGCCGGGCTAGCCAAGGAAAAATCCCTTTTCGCAGTACAACCCATACAACTGATTGCACGAACGAAGTGAGAGGCAGATCTCGAGTCTGGCGGTGGAGGCAAAGCAAACGAAAGGCCAGTTGACGAAGGCGCTGCGTTCCCTCCCACAAGGGAGGTCATCTTTGCACCCCTTGGCTCTCAAACTTGTGCCAAAGAGGGGTGAGTCATCCATCCATGAACTAGTGCCCTTGAAGAGACACCATCCTGTTACATGCAAGGCCCGTGTGAGACAGGTGAAACTGAAGACCTATCCTAGCATGGTTCTTGCGCCATCTTTGTACAAGATTGGCCATGGTCTGGCAGCCGCAGTGAGTAACTAAGGTTATCCCTGGGCGCCCTCCATCACCATTCGCTACCACCCGCCTGCCAGGGACGAGGAGCTTCGACTGGCAAGCATTCACGGAGTGGGAGAGGGGGATCACACCAACCCTTTGTGACTGGGCACTCTAAGTCCTAGGGCGTCGCTTCTCTAAAATCTTCTCTCCACTGATCTTTGGCATTTGGCGGCAAGAAGCGAAGCCACGTGGGCTTGTCTAGTTGCTCACATTTGTCAAAGGCATTGATCCGGGCATACGTTCCTCGCCAAGTCTTGCTTTTCCCCATTTTACGAAATACGCGAAGTTGCGTGCAACCTGCAAAAGCACGCCGCGCAATGTAAAGCAGGGATGGCGGAACGCAAAGCTCCTGCAGCGAGGCACACTGGAGGAAAGCTTCTTGTTCTATGGTTCGCAAGTTTCGGGAAAGGCTGAGCTGTTGCAATTGCGAGCAGTGTGCAAAGGTCGAGCCCAATATTTCAAGGATGCCCGTTCGAGACAAGTCAACGATCTGCAACTGCTGGCAGCGCGCACAGGCTGCCGGCCCAACCCAATTAAAATCTGGTGGCAGGGAGAGTGACACAATTTTCCTGCTTCCAGGAAACAACATGCGGGCAAGCATCTGTTTGGGTTGGCAGGGTCATATTCTGTCTGTTCCATGTTGAGGTGGCGCAGGGCCGTACACTTTTCAAACGCTCGAGGCCGAAATTGTGCTTGAGGGGCTAATTGATTATCTGAGTGTTGAGTCGCCCCAATGTGTGTTAATGAGCAACATGCCTCGAAAACTTTGATGCCGAATTGTCTGCGCCCAGGGGCCGTCACAGCACGTAAGAGATAACATCTGCGAAATACCCCACGCCGCAGACAGACGACTGCGTCTGGCAAGTGGACCACTTGTAGTTGCTGACAGCTCCTCCAAGCAGCTTCCCCTACAATCCGGATGCCTGCTTCCACTTGGACATGGTGGACTTCCGTGTGGAAAGAAAACGCTTGAGGTATTCTGTCAGTCATGTCAAACGGTACACGAATGGCTTTGGCGTCACCCGTGTGACGCCCTTTGTGTGCTGCTTCCACCAAGCACTGTCGGGCAATCACGTAGAAACACTGGTTGGCACGTAGTGTGCCCCGAATAGGGTCAGCTAAGACTTCATGGGTGTCTTTTTGTACGAATTGCAGCTCGCACCCGAAAGTGCTGTTGCTTCCCAAGTAGGGGAGCTGTTCTATAGCACTGCATTTTCGAAACCATGGAGTCTGTCGTGCTCGCGCGGGTCGATAACAATGTGAATATCTTCACCCGCCAGAGTGGCGAGTGTAAGAGGCAGCGCCGACGATCTTTCCTTACTACCTTGCAGGCTAAAACTGGGCATAGCGTCTGCCATGCTCACAACTTGCAAGTTGCTACCTTGAGCCCATAGGAAAGCGAGGCAGGAGTGCATGATGTTTCTCGCAGCCCTGATCTGGAGGTGGCAGTTAACCGTTACTCCCCTAGACTATGGATTTCGGCTACCTGGACTGTGAGGCTATTTTTCAACTCGCCTACCCTGGACCGGAGCTAAGGCTCGTACCCAGGCACTTAATGGGTGACAGTGCAATTTGAGAAAAGTGTATCCTAGGCGGAGGCCAGTTCTTTGTCCCAATTTTGCTTCCGATCTCCTCTGGTAGATCACATGTGACAATCCTGTGGATGAGAGCTCCGCAATGCCCAAACTAGGACCTTGGCTTGAGTAGGGAAGAATCCCTTCAGGCTAGGCCAGATACATGCCCCGTGTCTGGGATCATATGCAACCAGGGCGGCCATCGCATCCCTGGACAGATGGCGAAGGCGTTTTCTTCCGCGTAGATTCCTCTCCATTTGCGCCGGCCGGGTAACTTGACCAGTCTCCGGAGCGCAGTACAGTCCAAGAAGGCCCTGCTTGCTATGTACCTTAACGAGGGTGGTATAGCAAGAACTGGCAGGGCCGCACAGTTCATGAAGGCTTTGACTCTAATGGTGTGGTTATACGTTGGACTTTCATTTGTCACGAAGATTTAGATAAGTCTATCTAAACAGATAAAGAAACATATAATAATTCGAGCACTCTAGATATTATATATCTCTTTTTCGCTTCCTGGAAATTATGATTTCTGTTTTAGGATTTCCCTGAAGGCCAAATCAACCCCCACCCCCTCCTTTGGAGGGAACAAGGACATGCAAACATGTCGAAGAGAGCCTCTCGGAGTCTGATGCGAAAGCTAGGCCGATCCTCTGGTGAGGATGTCAGAGTAAGTGCGAGATCGAAGGTGTGACACGGAGTGATATCAAGAGTGCTGTCCAAAAAGAGAGTAGAAGCAACAGCTTAAAGGGAGAAGGTGGGTGGGTCAACAAAAATCTAGAAATGAAAGTCCAACTTGAGCCAAAATTGTGGGATCAAATGAAGTACCCTCGCAGAACACCAGTGAACAAGTACACTAAACGTTATACGTTGGACTTTCATTTGTCACGAAGATTTAGATAAGTCTATCTAAACAGATAAAGAAACATATAATAATTCGAGCACTCTTTATATTATATATCTCTTTTTCGCTTGCTGGAAATTATGATTTCTGTTTTGAGGATTTCCCTGAAGCCCAAATCAACCCTATAGAAAACTTTCAGGGGAAATTCTGTTCTCGCCAAACGCACCCCCAAAAAACAAGTGAGGACAAAATTTCCAGCAAGCAAGAGATCACGTCGGAAGTTGCCATAACAGATTGGTGTCTACCGGATGAAGTGAAACCGAAAGCGGTGAGGCCCACAAGTCATCAAGAGATATTGAGAATCCATCGTCAAGACGAAAAGAACACGGAGGATCTGAGGTCAAGTTCCAACGGCTCAAAGCGTCTGCCTCCTCATTGTCTGCTCCGGAGATGGGGAGACATCCATTTCCGTGCAAGTGCACGCAGCGAGGAGACGCAATTTCTCCACGAACAAGCACTAAGGGAACGAAGTGCAAATAAAGCATCCAGACATCATCCAGAGTTGTTACTGGTTGATGTTTGACTGAAATCAGCGTGCTGCCCAATGGGATGGCAGTCCCGGCAAGTCGTGCTGAAGCGCAAATCTGTGGACAGACATGGGGGCACCTGCAACCAGTCAGAGGGGTCTATGCTGTGATGGAAAGCAGGGGTTGAGTTCAAGTCCTTATTCAAATAATGCAACCAAATTCGCACATGTGTGGAAAAAGCTGTGTCAACCACACAGCAAGACAATGAATTTCTCCTTTGCGGGATGATTTATGGGTTTTTTTCCACGAGTACGGACGCCGTGTGGGCATGGTGCCTAGGTCATCGTTGAAGGGAGGGAAGAACAGTCTGATGGTGGAGAAAAGAACAAGGACATCCAACACAACCCAAACCAAACAACCCAAAGCCCGCAGGTCGAGTCTCCACCTTGTAGTCTTTCCTCTGTGCCAGGTGAACGGGAAACGAAAACGAGTGACTGGAAATGGGCCTGAATTCACGAACGGAAAGCATTATCGGCGCAGGTCTGTGCTCCAGCAAAGTCACAAAAAAGGCTTCAAAGGGACTTTACTTCATGATTGCAAGTGACCAGCGGCTACACCACAGTGCGGCAAAATCATGGTCACGATGCAGGTCAGGAGTATCGCAATGCTCCAACGTCGGTTGCATCCATGTCAAATGGAGGGTAGCCATGCAGCATGCCGTAGAAAAGACCTTTCTTGTCACAACCCGCACAACTGGTTGCACTTACAAGTCCAGTGGCATGTTACCAAGCGGTGATCAATCAGTGGCGGCCATAGCAAACGACGAAAGCCTGCAGGTAAGGGTGCGAAAGGGCACACCCCCCCAATCAATTGCAAGGTGATCGGCTGCGTGCAAGGCCCGTGTAAGACAGGTGAAACTTTGGTACCTCTTTGCACAAAAAATTGGAAATGTCGGACATCAACAACGGGAACTAAGGTTCCCCCTGGGCATCCTCCATTGCCACCACCACCCGTCTGTTAGGAACGAGGAGCTAAGGCTCTCATTCCGAGTGGCTCACAGCGTTGCGAATGGCGAGAAGAGGTCGGTGATCCTACTTAGTGCTTGCATCTTACTTGCCGCACTCCGCTGTCGGTTTGCTTGTCCCCCATTCCATTGCTGGTTCTGGCAGGTCTGAACAGTTTTCTTCCCTGCGATCACTGGCATCTGTCGACAGCTCTCAGCGCTGCCTGGACCAGACAGGTCATCCAGTTTATTCAGGGACACATGTCCTTTGCGATGTGCAGTTTTTCCTTTGCTTGTCCCCAGCTCCAAAGTGCGGGCATATCGCCATGATACGCATGGGTGGAACCTCCTATAAGGGTACAATTGCGATGTTTCTCAGCTTCCCTGTGGAATTTGTCCTGGTGTGACTTCTGGCCTGCCCTGGACTCACGCAAAGGCGCGTGTCCAGACTCTCAACGAGTAACTGCGAGACCGCGCTTGCTGCGGCCAGAAAGGCTTGTTTTCATCCAAGACCAGGGGTATACCTCATGTCCGGGATCATATGCAGCCAGGGTGGCCATCGCATAACAGGATGGCGAAAGCATTCTCTTCAGCATAGACTTCTTGCCTACTTCAGACAGTGCAGTCTAGGAAGGTCCCACTTCCAATGTACCTCAGTGAGGGCGGGATGGCAAGCTCAACTAGGGCTGCACAGTTCATGAAGGCTTTGACTCGGATTGTATGGAGAGTTGTCGGAAGGAGGACTTCTCTGAGACTGGTGCAGTGCACGAAGGCGAATTCCGGAATTTCCTCAACATTGGTGTTGCAAGGTCCACACTTAAGCAGTCGGCAACTGCATGCGTGCGCTCCGATAGCCACAAAATGCTTTGTGAGAGCAAGTGCGGTGATTCCCGTAGAGCTAAGACAGCCCGGTGTTTCCTCACCGGTCCTAGCTTGCAGTGCTGACTCTCGGGAGATGGAAGCTCACTTAAGGAAACTCAGCAAGGTTAATACACCAAAGAGGTATTGCCCAAACTTGGCTTCCCTTTTGAACATATTTGCAACCCCTTCCGATGCATACACCCATTGCAAGGAACAACATTCCGCAAAGGCTTTATACCCAAAATCTCGACAACCCGGAGCCAAGACGCTGTTTAGTAGTTTGCAGTCACGGAAAACGTTGTCGGAAATGCCTGCAACCGTGGCCGGTAGTTTGACTATACGGAGCTGTCGGCAGTTTTGCCAAGCCTCTGCTCCAATGAGCCTGATGCCTGTCTACACTGACGTGTCTCAGGCGTGGAACCCCTGCAAAGGCCCCTTTGGGACAATTTCTTCTGGGTTCATGGGGACATGAACTGCTAGCGGAATGTGATGGACAGGGCAATCCTCAAGTTGTTCTTGAGATGGCAGGATAACACTGCAGTTCCGAAAGACAATGGTGTATGTCATGCCTTGCTGTAGCTTGTCCCAGATTGGGTCCTCTAGGTAAGTCTGTGTGGCAGTTTGCAAAAAGTCAATGGAGCACCCAAATACTTTGAGATCAGCAACAGGAACAAGATAGTCCATGACCTGGTCTTCTAGATCCTCAAAGCGGTCAAACTTTGCAACACTGAGAGAGACCTGAAAAGTCTCTCCCGAAAGCGTGGTCAGCATCAGGGAGCATTCCATGACCGGCTCCTTTTTGGGGGAGTGCTAATCATGGATGAATGTGAAAAGTAGCGTACAGCGCACGTGTACAGCGTATGGCTCACCTAGTGCTTGCTTCTTTCGGGAATTTTTGTTTTTGGAGTGCTTGGGGTTGGAGCTGAGTGGAGGTCTGTGCCCTT
>CAXAMN010019335.1:0-14313 GCA_963970005.1 Durusdinium trenchii | reverse complement strand
CCAAAAATGCAGTGGATTCCAGGGTCGCCAAAGTGGGCCTCCCCAGTACATGTTGAATGCCAGTTGCCACTTCTACGTGCCGGAGCGAAGGTGCAGCATAAAATGCTCTGTCGGCAATTTCCCCTCGCGGGTTGGCCGGGACACGAACAGCTTTGGGGTAGCTTTCCTTGCCGTCGTCCTGGAACTGCCAGATGGAATGCCCATCTACCATGCAGGGACGAACTACAATTTGGAGCTGCGGTCGTTGCAGGAGCACAGTGCGAAATGCCTCTGGCAGGGGTTGCTGCGTGTGAAGGTTGAGCAACTCCAGTTCACAGCCGAAGACATCTAAATCAGAGACTGTCGGCAGAAAGCAAAGAATGTCGTCTTCAAGCTCTGCCACATCCTCATAATGGGAGAGGTCTGCCTGCATTGCATATACCGTACCTGCTATGGTAACCAACTCGAGGTTGATCTCATAACGGTCTTGGTGAGCCGGCATTGTCGCGTAGGCGGTAGTTCGAGCGCGTTTGCTCAATTTGCTTGAGCCAAACTACTGAGACACCAAAAATATAGCAATTGCGAACACTATGATGACAATTAGGCCACAAGAAGGAGGGTGGCTAAGGCCACCCACCTCTTGGAGAGGATCGAGCGACGCGGAGACGGTTGCTGTGTGGGAGGACCCCTACTGCCGACTACCTTACTGCCACCAACCATAGGACCACCCATAGGGCGAGGGCGATGGGGGGGGGCCTACTGTGCCAGGAAGACCATGCTGCCGACGAGGAGCTTCCCGCTCCTGGCGGGGGGACAGTCCGGCGAGCTTTATTACTTGGGTCGGAGGCTTCTTCACTGTAGCCCATGTGGTCCCGAAGCGCCTGCTTGTGGTCCGCGAGTTGAAATCTAAAGTTGGGGTTCCCAGTGAGCCATGCACAGAGCTGATCCCATCGTTCTTCGGTATAGAGATGTGAGCCATATTGGTTGTATGGGCGATCTGCCATCCTCGGAGTGAAGGGATATCCATGGTGGTAGTAGTCACTGAGGACACCACCAGGGACTTTGGTCAGCATAAAGCGGGGAGACAGCAGATGCCACCCTGTGCGGGACATGGCAACCCGTAGCCCGGAGGTCAGCCACTGCGCTACTACAGCACTTTCTGCTTCGATGTTCCCTTGCTCGAAATTGCCGAGCGCCGTTGCTAATCGAGTATAACCTATGCCGAACCGTCCATATCCCTTGGCAAAGGCATAGTTGGGTTCAGCCGCCGTGTCCTCGTCCTCCGTGGCCTCTTCAGTGCCAACTTCTGGTGGTTCAGCAAGCCCCACTGGCACAGGGAGAGCAAGCCTAGGCGACCGTTCAGCTGACCCGGTGGCATCAGAGGCAGAGTCTTCTTCTGCAGGCAAGTCAGCAGTGGGGCGTTTGGCAGTTGTCAGGTCTCTCCACAAGGGGACTTCGATGCGCAGCCTCAGCTGCAGAAGGGAGGGAAACGAGAAAGCTTGTCCCAAAGACGGGTCAAGGGCACCACTAAAGTAGGCTCTTTCTGCCCCGGAAGTATCCGGCATTCGGGGGTACCGGTCGTAAACAATGTCTTTAGTGTGCACTCCCACCACGAGCAAGGGGTTATCTTCAGGATCCTCTTCTTTTGGCCGGTAACCATAGCCCCCCTTCACTTCCGCGGGCGTGAAGCCCTGCCGCTCCATGGCTACGACCAGGTCAGGCAGGATTTGTACTGGCAGGTAGACAAAGAGGTCATTGGTGGGTAGCGTCTGTTCCCCTTGCTCCATTCCCCTAACAAAGGACATGATGACAGTGCGCATAAAGGTGAGGGCATCGACATCTTTTTCCTTTGTCGTCTGTGATTTTCCTTCCTCTGCTTGTGCTGTTCCTGGACCCTGCTGTCTGTGTTGATTATCAAAGGAACAGCACCTTGCGATGAAAGCGAGGAGACCATACTGCCAGAATCGGGGGTTTGCATAGAGGGCGAGCTGTTTGTGAGTGATGAAGGGACATGCTGGATGCCCACTCTTCACAAAAGCGAAAAGGTTGGACAGGGGAGCAGCAAAGGCTTCACTTATACGGAGAAGGTCCCCTATATAGGCCTGGTTGATTTCATCTGGAATGTTAACAAAGGAGGAGCCTCGGAGTGCTTGTTCTGTAACCCTCCTCCAGAGGAATGTACGGACGAGGCGATTAATTTGCTTGCTGGAGATAGCAAGCCTCGCCATCGGCCATTCCCTAGGCAGGTCACTATAGATCTGTAATGCGGGGAGCGGCACCCTTTGCCTGGCAGTTTCTCTGGCCGTTCGAGCCGCATTTTGATAGTCGTATAGGGCCTGCATGGCTCTCTGCTCGGATTCCAATTGGAGATCAGTGTTGGCCGTGCCTCCACGCTCTGCATTCTCTTGATCACTGGCAATGTCTATTTCAGTCATCGCATGTGGGCGCTCTTGCGCCGATCCAGGGTGGTCAGGTGGTGTCTTAGGGTTCCTGCAAGCGGGAGCTACCAGATTTTGAGCATTCCGACTGGCCAGGTCTGCCAGTGTGGCCGGTGGTTGCTCATGTTCAGGAATGCTGCCGAGTGGTTGCCTGGATGGTGGAGCAAGTGATTTCCGTAACTTCTTGGACTGAGCTCGCCCGGCACTAGCCTTGGACCCCGGTCTTCGTTTGATTGGGGACTCAGAGGATTGTGATGTGGGGCTGCTACTTGGGGGGTCCACGTCCTGTGGAGGTAGCTCGCTCCCTGCATCATCTTCTGCCTCCAGCATTTCATCTTGCGCGGGACATGCATCAGGAAGGGCCGGACGATTGCTAAGGCAATCACCCTCTTCTTCTGCAGAGGAGGTGCTAGCACTAGCATCATCTGCCATGTGCGCGTCATCATCCTCCGGTTGCTCTGTGCTCGGGATAGTGGGCGACTCGGAGGAGGAGCTGTGGATTGAGACTGCTTCATTTGCGTCTTCTTCAGCCATTGCAGCATCTGTCACAGCAAGGGAGGTCGGCGATTGTCCCTCTTGCACTTCTTGTTCCTCTTTTTCTGGGTCACGGTCAGAGATAGAGAGGACCTCAGGTGTCAGATTTGGCCGAGGCCAGTAACAGCCATGCTCTAAAAGGCCTGGTTTCGGTGGCAAGACAAGGTCGGATTCAGGGGTATCTAGGACTGGCTGCACTCTCCACGCGTCGTAGAAGTACACCCGGCGCAGTGCTTCAAAGGTATAATCCTGCGCACTGCGCTGTTCACGTGTGCTTGGCGTTGGTTGATAGCGCAGGGAGCTTCCTACGCTACATCGTTGCCCTGGGCCAGAGCTATTGTGGAGAAGTCTCCAACGTCCTGGCTGCTGCCCATCTGTTATGACTAGCCACTCTGGCTCAAGCGAAGCATCTGCTGCGTAACCATAGACAAGGTTATGCAAGACCGTACCACCAGGCAGGTAGGGCCCTTCTAATAGGCTGGTAATTTCCGCCTTGGTCAAGTGCGTGAGCGTAGCTAAGACGAGACGTAAGCGCCTCACCTTACCGTGATGGTGTTCTGCAAGACAGACCGGTAGAGGGCCGAGCCACATTGGATGGGGCAGGAGCGCCTGTTGGAAGAATGTCGTGGCTTGCGCAACCTGAGTGGCTCTAAGGTCCAAGGAGCCTAAAATGTCAGGCTCTTTGTTGCTGTCATAGGTATATATTGTTTGGACACCATGCAGGAGGGCTGCTAGGACTTGCAGGGCCCCAGGCATTCCTTGCATGTTCAATGGGCATGCTAGAATGGTAAGGTCAGTGGCTCGGCTGTATGCTACATTCGCTCGTGTGAAGCACTCCTGGTCGTAATCTAGGTTGCGTCCTTCGCCACTGAGAAAGGTTGACACCCCGTGAATGACGATGCAATGCTTGGCCGTGGCGCCTGCAACCTTGACTGCAGTCTCTGCATTCGCCTTCTTACCGGCAATGGAGAAATAATTGCGTAGGTTCGTGGCCCCTTCCCGGGTGGTTGTAAGGGCCAAGATGTCATCAGTGTCAGAGCCTGCTTTGGTAAGTTGGTCTTCGAGATGTTGATACACTCTTACTGTAGGGTCATTGTTTGGGTTTTGCCGTGCCTGCACATTGGGCGAAGCATGGCACCAGTGGACGAAGCGTAGGCCTGTGGCAATCCATTGATCCTCTTGAATGGAGGTGGTACCTATTTGCCAAGTATCTCCCATTCGGCTGCACAACATGGGATACTGAATTCCTATTAACGGCTCGTACACTTCTTGGGCAACTCTTGCACTCGTTGGCAACATCAAGCTCCAGCAGTGTGGGCTCGCAACTCCCGATCTCTCAGCCGCAGTTTGCGCCTGTCGGAAGTCAAGCGGGCTGTCTGGGCTGGTAGCTGCATATCCTAGACCCACCAGCAGTCCTTCCGGGAGATCCAGATCCACCCTGGAGAGGTCTTTGTAGGTGGACTGTAACTGGCAAGCGAACGAAGACGTGGCTTGGACCTTCTCCGGGCGAAACCAGCTACTCCCCAAGGGCCTGTGGCCCACTACTTTGGCAGTTTCTTCTAGGTCACTAAGGCCAAAGCCTCGGCCGTGTCGGAGGAGCGTGTGAAAGACCCCTGGTATTTCATGCTGCATGTACCAGGTAGTGGGGGCTCGTAGCCCAATGGGAGCTTTGAGTAGGAGCGTGCGATGGGCTCTCTGTCCATCGGCTACTCCACCAGGGCTCTGTTTGGGATCACCAAGCAGCAGTCGAAAGAAGGGTTGTCGGGGGACTGTTGGCGCAAAGGCAGATTTGAGGTCCATGTCCTGCTGCGCCTCTTCGCTAATGAGCAGGTCCACATTCTCCATATGGGTGTTGAGTGTGGAGTGGGTCTGTCCTTTTTGGTCCCAAACAAGCCCAGTAGTGACAATCACTACGTGGCAGCCTGGGATGTATGATGCCGCATCGCTTGCACGCAAGTTATAGTCAGTGCACGCTGTGTTAGTTTCTGCCTCTTCCCTGCTTACTGGCCGAATGAAATATCTTTGGTGGTCCGGCTCTAGGTCAAAAGCTGTGAGCAACTTAGTGATTGCCCGACCCGCTGGATTCTCTTTATGCACCACTGCAATCTTAAGGTGAGTGGTGAGGGCCAGCCAGGCAAGGAGAAAGGTCAGGGATCTGGTCTTGCCCGCTCCAAAGACACCTGCTACTGCCAAGGTAGATCTGCCAGCTCGAAGGGCCAGCGCAAGACTGGCGGCCATCGAAACGATGTGCCCATTGTCTTGCCGGGCGGCAGTTCCTACAACAGCAAAGCTGGCTGCTTGGGGACAGTGTTGCATTGTATTGCCGGAGGTCAGCAGCTGGAAGAGGGCATGCAAGCTCTGCAAAAGGACTACCGTGCATTCTAGTTGATACGGAATGGGCACTTGGCCAGGGATACCCAGCACTGTGGGTTTGTGCTCTGCCGCTAAGCTGGCCATTTGCAAAAGGTGATCAGCAGTGACCGCATCTCCTGCTTCCGCGATGGCCAACACTCGGAGCTTAGTTGCTCTAGGTTCTAGCACGCATAGGCTAGGTGGGAAAGCCCATGGCGCTGGGCACGCTAGTCCGGTTTCGGTTGGCGTGGGCAGCGGCACGAAATCTTCCGGGAACGGTACTAAGGCAACATCCCAGTGCCGAGGGCTGCTCAGCCGACGAAGTTTCTCACTTGGCGATTCGTCCCCTTTTCGTTTCCGAGTGGGAGACACAAAGGCAAGCAAAAGCGCCAAGACTGAGTAGCGCGCGCCGTGCTCCTCCAGAACGATTCGATAGGCCTTCCCAGCCTGCGAGCCCATATGCACCGTACTTGAGGGGCTGCTGGCTAGTTGTTCGAAATTACAGCTCTGGAAGTGCGCTGGGCAAAAGATAGCCGTTTGCGACCCCGAAGGAAAAGCTATGCGATATTCATGCATGCCCTGCAATCCGGTAGCTGTGGGTGTGACCTCCACAACTAAGCCAAACTTTCGAACAGTGGGACTACTCCACAGTTCTTGTCTTGTGGTGGCTTCATCGACAAAGGTGAGCTGCGGAAGAAAGAGGGCTAGAATGACAAAAACTTCTCGGAACGGGATCGGTGCCAATAGGTCTCGAGCCATCTCCGTCAGCCATTGAGCACATGCGCTTTGATTACCTTTGCCAACCCGGAAGTTTTTGAGCAGCAGCGCCTGTGCTTCTTCCATGGAGGCAATTGGCTGTCCGGCCACGCAGCTTTGTAGTAGCGCAAGCAATTCCTGGTCGGGACGGTGGAGGTTGGACACCAACAAGCTGATAGCTCCTTCCCAATCATCGCTTGTCATGGCCGTTTCAAAGCGAATCCAGGAGGCCAGGCGCATCGGAGCGGCGATTCGATCGCGGCGAGGAACAACATCAGGGTGCGTGAGCTTCAGCGTGGTGAGACTCACTTTGCCCGTAGGGAGTTGGCACTGGAGCCAGTGCCAATAACAGTGTTTGTGCTTGCCCATCCATCTTGCAGAGTCTGTTACATACGTGATGTGCAGGGATAGTTGCAACATGTCGAGCTCGTTCTCTGTCGGCTTCCAGTCACACAGGCAATCCTCAGCAGCATGGACAAGATAGTAGTTGCGCCTGTCAGGTTCTGCAGTGGCTACGAGTGCTGCTAAGACGCTCTTCGGCATCGCAATGGCGCCTAGGCGCGCTGTGATCTGACTGGCTGGCCAGAGGCAACGAATTGCTAAGGCAATCACTGCTCCAGTGTAGCTGCCTGCACTAAAACCATTTACTGTAAAATGGGGGGGATCTGCTTGTTCAGCCGGCCGCAGACACCCAAGCACTGGCAAGTAGGCAAGAAGTCGCAGTGGCTGTAACGAAAGGAGCTTCCACCAAAGACCACTGAGAAAGGCCTGGTGCGGCAGCCGTCGATGAGCAGGGAGCAGCCTCGCTGCTTGCAGCACATGCTGTGTACGTTGGTACAGAAGGGCTGCCTTGCCATACCCTAGATCTTCCCATTTCTGGCACGGGTTCTGTGTGAGCGCAAAAAGGGTGGCGACTTCATGCACTCCGGTCGACCAGCCATAGGCAACACCCCATTCCTGTTCATCAAGGACATCTGCGGGGGAGAGTGACGGCCCATAGACTTGACTTTCTCCCACAGGCGGACACGTGCAATGGAAGTGCGGGGGGACCTCCCCTTCAAGGGCTCCGCCCCCAAGGCCACCACAGTTGATTTGAAATACTGACGGCAGCGGTGGGGAGGTACCGCCAACCCAGTATCCATTGAGTTGGGCAATCATCCATAGGACAGTGACCCATAGTATTTCACCCTGCTGACGTTGGTAGATAGCTTCAAACACCTGTGGTGCAATGCCTTGCAGGGGCAGGCAAGCTCTCTCAGATACGAATTTTTCAAGCTTGTCTGCCGGGATTTCGACGAAACCGGCGGCAAAATGGAAACGCCAGCCAATCCAGGAAATGGTGCCTGAGAGTTCACATTTGCGCCAACTGATTGGGATTTTCAGGATTTGACACAAAATGCACACATGGCTGCCGAAATGGGCATGAGATCACGGTCTTGAAAGAAAAGAAAATATCCACAAAAAAAAGGCGCATGGGGCAGCAAAAGCATGTGATGCATGCTGCAGGATCCAGCCTCCCAAGCGTGACCACCAAGCTGCTGAGAAGATGGCTCCGAAAGGGCAAACTCGGTGAAAGAACAGTTTGCCCACTCCGACTCGCGAAGAACAATCTCTTCATGGGCGGATTTGATGTCAAGGCAAGTCCCATCATGGCGGAGGAATGTCGAAGGGGAAAACACCGAAGGACATCCTTGGCGGTGGGCAGAGTGGACTTTTCCGGAGTCTTGCAGCGGCTATTTAGTCGGCAAATCGAGCTGTCGACTGGGCGTGGCGGTCGAGTATCGGAGGTAGCCACACCGAGCTTTCCCACCGAGACCCATGCCTGCGCCTGGAAAGGTCTCCAGGGATCAAAGACCCATTCTTTGTCGATTTCTTCTTGCACCAACTCGCGAGTCAAGTCGAGGTCAGCTTCCGCTGACTGCCAGTTTTGCATGTGAACCGAAAGGGGGGTGCTGCAGGAGGTGAATTATCCTTAAGGGAAAACACATGGGATGTGGGGATGTCTCCCAAAAAACCGGTGCTTTCCTGAAGACATGGAAAAAAAGCGACATCGGCATCACGCATGATTGAGCTCAGTTGGGCCATTATTGCCAAGTGCATTGGCTGATGGGCACGAGTTGTCCAATCCACTTTCCGGTTCAAAGAATTGAAAGCCATTCAATTGAGTCTTTACGAAATGGTTCGAGTTGGCGTCCGAGAAAGGCGGGTCTGCACGAGCTTGACTAAAATGAGCCAAGACTTGTTTGTGCAACTGCAACTGCACAATCCTTCAAAGCTAGGTTTGGCGCAGAGGTTTGAAACAGTCCTGTTGGCGAGGTCCATCACTCCAATCTGGAGGGAGACCAGTCTCCCCCCGTCTTCAAGCTCTTGGGAAATTGACCAACAAATTTCCAAGGAATGATCGCAGAAGCACTGTCAAGGTTCAAATCTGAGACCTTGGAAGATTGGGAAGAAATTGACGGAAGCAAAAGCTTCAGCCAGTGGGGGCGGATAACATGCGGTGATTCCGACTCAAGAACTAGTCTCGTGTGCCTTGCACTCTGGCATGGGTGCCCACTAGGTGGGTACAACTGCAGGCTGAAGAACAAAGACTTTTGAAGCTGGACGCGAAGATCCAACTCTTAGCAATGTCCTGATGACAGTAATGTCCTTGCACCAGGGGCACAGCTAGGCAGATATGCATTTGAGAGTTGTCTCACACTTACATCCATCACCTTTGCCTGTGAGACTTTATAGTACTGAGGAGCGAAGACTCCATACCACTTGTTTAGAGACCGCAAAGAAAGCCATGGAGAGTTTTGGCTTGTTTGAATGACGTTCGTTAGCTTTTGAGGACATTGAAGGATCCCTTTCAATGTTTCCATATGTTTGTAGTTTGTGTATGAGGTGTCCGAGAACACCCGAAGATGTTTAGACTTTGCTCTTAGTTGTTTCCAACTGTTTTTAGAACCTTTGTGAAGCGTAGAACTGTTTTGAGTATGGTTTTGCATGTCGACAAATGTCCCGAGAACATTTGTGAACCTTGGAGAACGTTCGTCACTTTGGCTCAAGTGTGCGGCGAAAAGTGTGCGTGTCTTTTGCTTGCTTTTTCTTTCGTTTTCGACTCGGGTCGTTGAGACACTTGACTGACTAGGTGTTTTGAGCACGAGAGCTTTTGATTTTCCGTCAGGAGTTTGTGTGTGTGTCAAACTTTCACGTGGTAGCGGAGCTTGTGTTTGCTCCCTATCACAGGAACCTCAGTCACCTTGACACCCAGCAGGGCCCAGCGGGGTGAAGGTGAGTCTGTTGCACGGCCTGAGAGGCCTACAGAGTCTTGGACAGGTGCCTGCGTGAGATCTGAGAGAGTCTGGTATCCAGGGCAATTGAGTCTGAGGTGTTTGCGACCATGGCGAGTCGTTCCGGAAGACAGGAAGAGACAGGAGACCGATCTAGAGAGTCTAGACGTGAAGCTGATGGTCACATTGATGACTTTGTTTCGTCCCCGGTAGGTAGGAGGAGTCCTGCGACTGCCGCAGGTCCACCTGAGAGGCACAGGATAGCGTCTGCAAGCCCAACTCCTACAAGGCGGCAGCAGGGTGGAGCGACAGCTCCGTTTCCAGGTACTGGGCGAGGTCCTCCAGCGAGGGGAAAAGGCAGTTCACCTGGTGAGATCGGTGTTGGCTTCACGACCGCTCAGTTGGAGCAGCTGGGTGCTGCGATCCAATCTGCCGTTGTCCCGTTGTCGGACACTTTGACGAGAGAAGTCACTGCCTTGAGGGCACGAGTGGACTATTTGAATGCCAGGGTGGACACAGAGATTGCGTCTAGAACTCCAGTGATCAGAGCTGCACCGCAAAGTGTTTCATCTGAAGGGTTGTCTGGAGTATCCATTACAGGTTTTGGTGAGAGACCGGAGTTCCCTCGTTCGAGTTTTGCGTCTTCACCACCGATGTCACGATCACCAGGTTTGTCAGCAGCGGCTGGCGTGAGTGTTCCTCCACCACCACCCGCGCCGATCCACAGAGTTGCCACAGGGACTGCGCCAGAAGTACCCTCAACATCTACTCCAACTCCCGCGGCGGAGCGCGCCGAGAGCAAGTCGGATGAGAAGGACATCTTCAGCAGAGCGGACAAGTGGCTCCCTGCAATGCCCACTCCAGATTTCAAGAAATGGAGTGTGAACAGGCAGGAGGAGATCTTGTGTTTTTCTGAATATGTCTTGCAGTTGCGCTCATGGGTAGCGTTGGGTAGTGATGTTTTTGCTCTAGAGATCGAGCAGGCACATCGATGGCCTACGGAGCTGCGCACAGCTTCATTGCCCAAAGGTGCGCAAGTGCGATCTGCACGGTTGCTTGCCATTTTGCAACAGGTATTTGCCAGTTATCCGCGAGCGGATATGCTTCTGAGAGCCTACATCGAAGGTGTTGGTGCCGATGGAGTCTACCAGATCCATCGAGGCACATCAGGCTTTGAAGCCTTGCGGATCCTTGGGAAGGAATTCTCTTTGCGTTCACGGGCGGAGGCTTCTTTCTTCAGAGCTGAGGTGCTCAAGAAGTCGTTTCGAGGTGAATCGAACGCAACCGCCGTGAGCGACATCGTTAGGAAACTGGACGTCGAGCTTTCCAGGTACCGCAAGTTGGTTGAAACTTTACCAACTACGCACTCAAGGGACGGCCTTGAGATCCAATCGGCAGACCTTACCCTCATTCTGCTGCGTTCCCTTCCTGCAGGTGCAAGGGACTACGTCTGTTCTCAAGGGACACTTCCCGTATGATCCTCATTGCCTTGAGTGTCAGCAGGGTCGTGGCGTCTCACGCGCCCCACGCAGGCCTATGCGCGAGAGAGTGCTCGAGATCCAGGTGGACTTCTTCTTCCTAGGTACCCACAAACTTGTTTTGTTCCGCCAAGTGATGACAGGCCTTCTTGGCGTCACTGCTGTGAGCGAGGACATTCGTGTGACCGGCAGCCACATCAGGCAGATCTTGGCCGAGTTCTCCCTCGTTGGTGGTGAAGGACCGCCAATCGACTTCAGGACTGATGCAGCACCAGATGTGACAGCTTTGATCCAACGCAGTGGAATACCAAGAGAGTACACTGTCACTCGTGCTGGTCCCCAGAATCACGACTCAGTCGGCTCTGTTGAGCGCGGCGTGCGAGAAGTGAAGGAGGGAATTGCAACAATCCGACTGGAACTTGCAAAGGAGAACTGTGATCTGCAAGACAGCCTTGCAGGCTGGGAAGCATGTGCCAGGTATGTCGTCGCCATGCACAACCTCCACGGCAAGGTGGAGAACGCAGGCAAGACTGGACGCGAGGTACTTCGCGACTCTGTTGAGGCAAGCCGCGTTTCAGCTATGTTCTGTAGCCACGTGCTGGCAGAAACTCCGGAGAGTGTACCAAGTGTGGGCCGCTTTGTGAGTGCGGGCTACCTTTACCCTGTCAGGAAATCTTTTTCTCATTTCGTTGTCGCCAAGATTGAAGATGATTTAAAATATTTCCAAGCGAAGAGTTTGAAATTCGTCTTTCCCATCACCTACCCCATGGATTTGGTAGGTCGTTTTCTCAGGAGGACCGGTTCTGAACCGCCTCCAGGCCCAATCGAAGACCAATCGCCAGTGGAGATCATCCCTAAGGACTTTGCAAAGTTGCTGGATAGCATTCCACCTCCCCGTCATTGGTTGGACAAGTTTGGCAACACGGATGACTGCACTGCCTGCGCAACCCGCAAAGGCAAGCACTCTGTCAAGTGCTATGAGCGTTATCGCAACTGGTTGAGGCGAGGTGACGAGAAGAAACTGGAAGACAAGAAACCTCCCGCTCCAGCAGTAGTTGCAGATGAAGAAGTTCGTGACTTAGTTCCTAAGGAACCTCAGGAACCTCAGGAACTGCCACCAGTCGTGACCAAGGACGTTGCTGTGATCCCAGGTCTACCAAAGGGAATGGCTCCTACGAGAGGCTGTCCATCTTGTGACAGCGGCATGGTGGCACCTGGAATTCGCCACAGTGCAAAGTGCAAGAAGAGCCAGGCACAGTTCCTTGAAGCCAGTTCGATGCGTGTTGAGAAGGCAACTTCGTACCGTGACCCTCCAAAGGCAGTCGAAGATGAACTGGCAAACTATGCGGCTGAGATGGACTATGCGCCCAGTGACCTTGAGAAGGATCACGACGTCCCCATGGATGAGCCTGAAGACATTGAGATGTCTGGCGACCTCCTTGAAGACTCCGAGATGGTGGACTCAATGTTGGAACTGGATGGGAGTTTCGTTTGCTCCATTCGTTTCGACTGGGACGGACCTGGTGAGTACCAGAGGGTGAACCTGTGCGGCACCCCAGTCCGAGTTTGGAAACCGTCAGGTGCTGTCTCCGACACCACTCTTGTGGAGTTGAGTCCTTCAGGTACGTTCAAGGCCATGGTCAAGGAGATCGAGGGACTCACAGGAGTTAGAGCAGGAAACGTCCTCACGCAGAAGGAGATGGAAAGGTTTTGTGCAGAGTTTGGCACCAGGCCTATACCCTGTCGATGGGTAACGGGCGAAAAACCGGAGGCTGACGAGGGAGTGAGAGCCCGCATGGTTGTGAAAGATATAGCGCGTGGAGCTGCAACCGCCAGGGCCCAGGGCATTAGCAGCCCAACGCCCTCAGTAGAGTCACTGCGTGTGCTCCTAGGTATGGCTTGTGGAGCCTGGGGTTGTCCCCCGATGGGCTTGTTTGCCATCGACGTGAGTCAGGCATTCATGAACGCGCCTTTGGAAAAGCACCATGTCGTCGTTCGGCTTCCCACTTCCGTTTCCAGGGACAATGACGCCAGCATCAGCGGAATCGCCGATCGGTTCAACCAGCGACATCACAAGGATCATGGGATTAGGATCTCAACACACTTCGACACCAATGGGCCAAACTGGAAGTTCAGTGGCCAGTTCAGGGACATCCAGACCAGTTCAATGCTGCATCGCACGCCATGGTACTGGAGTGTTGACAGCTGAGCAGAATGTGACCATCTTCTCGCTGTTGGCCTCAATGCCCCCGCGAAGTGTGATGCTAAGATGTTCAAACGAAACGTTGTCAAGAGTGACCTTTGAGTGTGACTCAGCCGTTTCAATCATCCGAGAGTCGGATCAACTCAGGTACCCTCGATATACTGTGCTAGAAGTAGCTTGTGGCAAAGAGTCAGTCATTGCAAGATCTTGTCGAGAAGTTGACTATGTTCGATACATAGGAATCCATGCAAACCTCCAGGAGATCGGAGTTCGCAATAAGGTGCTGACCCTGCTCCGTGATGGATTCAGTCGATGCCCGCATGGATCTCAGGTGGCATGTCTCGTGCACATCTCTCTTCCTTGCAAAGGCGGATCCCCTCTCTTGAATTTTTTGGGAAGGAATGAGAAGCACGAGAAAGAGTTCTTCTATCTGTTGAAGTCATCTGGAAAGTATCTTGATGAGATCAAGTCATCTGATGGAGTGTCCGTCACTGTTTCGTTCGAACTGCCGAGAAGTAATCAGTACTGGAAGAGTCGAGATCTTCAGAATTTCTTCGAAAAGCACGGAATGGCATATCAGAGTGAATGTCATGCTTGTTCGATGGGATTGGAAACCCAGAGTGGACTTCGAATTGGCAAAATTTTCAGGATTCAGAGTTCCAACTCGTTTTTGAGTCAGCGGTTGAACTCTCGCTTTCAATGTCGTTGCAATGAGAGTCATGCACCATTCAATGCAGTTGATTACCATGATACTGAAAGGTACTCAATGAAATTTGCTCGTTTTCTTGTGAAGAGTTTTTGCATCTGTGCATCCTTGAGGTGAGAACCCAAGCTGAGCAACCGACTGGCTGAGAGCCTTTGCTTTTGTTGCTGCACAGATAGCTTGATGACACTTGCGGATGGAGCTTCCGATGATCGATGTGAAAATACGTGTGCATGAGATGCCGCTGGAATTCAATAGCTTTTGAACTGTGATGATTCACACCTTCTAGACTGTTCACTGTAGAGTCTGTCGAGAGTCGATGAAATTGGATCAGGTTTTTTGATAAAGGTACTTCATGAATCTTGTCTCGGTCTATGTGACCACCTTACTCCGAGAGACTTGAAATCAGTTGAACAGTGAGACTGTTTTTCAGGAAGGAACCCGTGCTCATGTCGAAATGACCCTTGAGTCGCCTCTCCCTTCCTATCTTTTCTTTCCTTTCGGAGAACTTTTCTTCGCCGAACTTTTCCGCAGCCGTTTGTGTGTGCGGGGCGTCCGCGCGGGAAGCCATGTTGTCGTTTGAGGGCAGCTGCAT
>CAXAMN010019324.1:53563-84628 GCA_963970005.1 Durusdinium trenchii | reverse complement strand
AAATCGTGCATTCTTCGTGCAAAAAATCGTGCTCCAGATTGTGCTCCGAATCGTGCATTCTTCGTGCTAAAAATTGTTGTTCAAAAAATTGGGCAGCATTCTCCTTGCCAGCTGGCAGAGTAATACTTTCCAAGCCTGGACCACAATCTTAATCTGGTCTGGACCACAAACTGGACCACCAAATTTAGACCACAATCTGGAGCACAAATTTTTGCACAACATTTGCGCACTCTAAACCACAAATTTCATGTCTCAGTCTCCGCCTTCAAACCTCCCACCAAAAATCTGAATTGAAAAACATTGAAATTGGGCGTGCAAAAACCGTGCTCTAGCTCATGGTCCTCTGACATAAAGGCCCCAACTAAAAAGGCACAAAGTAGAGCACACTTTTTTGCACCGTCAATTTCAAAGTTTTGCCATAAAGCTTTGCCAACAAATTGGGCAGCATTCTCCTCGCCAGCTGGCAGGGTAAGACCTTCCAAGCCTGGACCACAATCTGGACCACAAATATGTGCACAAATTTTGCACAATTTAGACCACAATCTGGACCACACTTTTCATGCCTCGATCATCACCCTCGAGCTCCACGTCTGAAACAGCAAATTTGTGCTCCAAATTGTGCTCACCTACAGTATTCTGCTCCTCAATGCTCTCAATAAAAAACTTAGGCCTGGGTTTGCAATTTCTTTGCCTTTTGGCAGAGCAGTGGCTCAAAGCTGGAACGCAATCTGGACCAGACCAACCCTGAACCCTGAACCCTAAACCCTAAACCACAATCTGGACCACACATATTTGCACAAAATTTAGACCACAATCTGGACCACAATTTTCACGCCTCGATCTTCGACCTCGAGCTCCACGTTTGAGACAGCAAATTTGTGCTCCAAATCGTGCTCACCTATTCTGCTCTCAATGCTCAATGCTATGCTCTCAATAAAAAACTTAGGCCTGGGTTTGCAGTCTCTGTCTTGTAGTTTCTTTTCCTTTTGGCAGAGCAGTGGCTCAAAGCTGGCCTGGCCAATTTGAAGATTTGGTGGCTGGTGCCAACTCCAACCCATTGGAGAGCGCGCATGGAGAAAAGAGAACGTTTGTTTTTGCAAAGTTGGGCGTGCATTTTTTTGTGGTCATGATTGTGGTCACTGTTAGTGAGCATGGGCCAGACACAAATTATATCCCGGTCTGAATTTCCACTAGAAAATTAAAGGTGCGTGCTGCAGGTTTATAGTTAACATCTTAATCTTCCCCCAGGGTTGAGCTATAAAGTCATGATCACTAAAATTGCATTAACATTACTAATTTTTTGGGGAGAGGATCACTGGCGGGTCAAAATTGAGATCACGATTTTAGAGTGAACTTTGTTTTCAGAAAGAAACAGTTTCTTACGAACTTCTAGAAGAGAAATTGACTTATAAGGGACCAGTTGCCAGTGTAAAATGTGGTTTTGATGTTATAGCACATGTTTTTTCCTCAGAGTTTATAGGGACCCACATGGACAACTTAAAAACTGATAGTTATACAGCAAAGTGAGCTAGTGCAAAAATAAGAAATTGATTTTATACACACATGAATTTTATAAAGAAACAAGTGGCCACTTCTAGAGAAAGTTTAACATATACTGTAGAGTGGTATATGTGTAAACGCATTCATTGTATTCGCGCCTTTGATCCATTTGGCGTCTTTCCGATTTCTTTGTGGTGACTGTTCAACCAACAAATAACTATATTTGTCTTGACAGGTTTGATGAGTTGATAGGTTACGAATGGCCGCCATGACACCACGCCCAAGCAACAAGGGACTGATGGGTGTAGGTCTCACTAGTGGCGGCGCGCCATACCTGTTTGTTCTCCACGCGGTTGGCCTTGGCTTGTTGGGTTGGAGCATTGCTGAGCAGAGGCAACTTCGTTATCAGGTTTTGGAGCTTCAGGCCACTTTTGAGCACCATCATTTGTTGTCGCCGCCAGTATCGACTTCAACCGAGCCGCCAACTCCCCCGCCGGTCGGCAGTCCCTCAAGTGCGCCAACTTTCCCGGATGCCGGCTTGAGGGTACCGGTTGGGGCTTGCTCTCGGGCTGACAGTGGGCTTTCAGGATTTGGTTTCTTCACATTGGGTCTTGTTTTGCTGGCGTTGTTGTTCATTGGTATTTTCATTGGACGGGGCCGTCATTGTACAAGGTCTGTTGAGGAGCCTGGAACGCCTCACTCGAAGCACCAGCTGGCACAGAGAACTGGCAGAGCTGCGATTGAGGAAGCATGGCTTTGACAAACCGCCAAGTCCTGATCGAGTATGATGTAGGCGGAGGCCGCCTACTTCATGAACGATATGTCCTATAGAACGACGCCTATGCAATAGTGACCCCGTACCTGGAGGACTTGACAGTGTTGAACTCCGATATACGGAGCATGATGATCCGCCCTGGCCCTGGGATTTTGCCTGGGAGGTGTGACAGCTGCTGAGGTTTATGCCTTACCGGTTTTCACCATCAACGACATGGCAGGTTTCAGGGACGACGCAAGGCGCCTCATCGATCTCCAGAGAGGGGCAGCGCCAGCAGTTGCTCCAGTGCCAGGGGCCGCGGCTGCTGCCGCAGCTCCGGCGGTCATCGCCTTCGATCCAGAGGCTGGGTTTGCATCGGGTGAGTTGAAGTGGTTGGCTGCCGAATGTTTGGGCGGATACAGCTATGGGCAAGAGGTTACATTGGTGACTCAACCGTTGGTCAAGGGGAGCAAGCATGTACAAGACCTCCCTGGGGGGCTACGCATTTTTGTTGAGTGTGTGGCAGGGGAGGACTATTTTGCCCGAAGCGGGGGTCCCTTCAAAGACCAAGCAGTGGGACGAGATGTTGACATTGGACCTACCTCACCAACAGTTCGTGGGTCCAGCTTTGTTCAAAATCCTGAGCCTTGCAAGTCGACCAAAGGACGACCAGGCTTTCAGGAGGAGATCAACGACTTCATGGACCAGCAGTGGAGAGCGCTGCAGCTCACCAGCCTCGGGCCGCCGCACCTCTACCGGCTGAGGCACGGAGGGGCGAGTTTCGAGGCAGCCGGGAAACACCGCGACATGGTGGGAATCCAGGCCAGGTCAAGCTGGGCAATGTGCTACTCTTCTTCTCTTGTCGAGTTTTGTTGATGGCACTTCACTATCGGATTGCCATGACGCTGGAGAACCCGAGGAGATCCCGTTTGTGGACCACCAGCAGCATCCAGCGTTTGCTGCGTCGGCGTGCGGCCTGCCTGGTTCATGTTGATTTTTGCATGTTTGGCACCCCTTGGAAAAACCCACGACGATGATGGGCATACACATAAATCTGGATTTGCTTCAGCCTCACCGTTGCATCAGCTCCAAAAGGGTGTGCTGCCTTTTGAGTGGGAAGCCTCATGTCCCTCTCACTGGCCACGCCCCAAATGGAGTTTGGTACACACAGCTGGCGGAACCCTATCCTTTGAAGTTTACACGGTTGTTGGCACATGGCCTTTTTGAATACAGACCTCGCAACCATTGCCCAAGATTTCAGTCGATACTTGGATTGACGGCCTAACCAGAGGGCTACACAAATTTGGGCGTCGCAAGTTTGGGCATTCGATGAGGAGGCCTTCGAAGTTCTTGTGCTTTCAGCGGCGCTGGAGACGAAACCGTCACCGGCAAGCGCCATGTGAACCACTGGCCAGGGAAAAGCGAGAGAACGGTTCATATTTGTCTTGACAGGTTTGATGAGTTGATAGGTTACGAATGGCCGCCATGACACCACGCTCAAGCAACACCCGGCCCTTGGCTGCCCACCCTTGCTTGGGCGTCGGGGCATTCGATGAGGAGGCCTTCGAAGTTCTTGTGCTTCAGCGGCGCTGGAGACGAAACCGTCACCGGCAAGCGCCATGTGAACCACTGGCCATGGAAAAGCGAGAGCACGGTTCATATATATAATCCCAGGGTAGAGTAACTCTGGCACACAGTTTTTATAAATCTGTTGTGTCTGTACAAGCCTTTTATGGACCTGTCCACCCCATTCTATAGTGACTTCATTTGGCTGTACTGTGAACTAAGGATGTCAGGTTTTTCCATAATTGTATTGATTTTATAGTTTTCAGTGTGTATGCAAGCTGCTGAACATGACATTTTATAGTGCAACTCTACCCCCCGAACCCCAACCCGGAAGGTTAAGTGCTATAAAATGGGGGGGCAAGTAACTGTGTAAATTCCCACGGGGATCATATTATTACTTTTTGATGCGTGGGAATTGCACACTTCATTGGTAAACTATTTTCTTTGGCCCACCCTGACAGGAGCAACTTTGCTTGGGAGATGGCCATTGGCGAGGAGAGAGACGCAACAGCATCCACATCGGCAGCAGAGTGTCTGAAGAACACTTCTGCTCTATGCGCGACAGCCGCGATGCTGCGCTGGCCATCTCAAAGCTGGTCGTGCCTTCTGTCCAAGTGGCTTTATCTCCACCGACCAATATGCTCACAAATACTGGAACCCTTCATCCATGAGAACAAATCTGAGGTGTGCTGTGAGTCTCACTGTGTGGCCGGTTTGCTGACCCAGCCGGCTGTTTGCTAAGTCAGGTCAGCTAGCATCTCTAAGGCAGGACTTAGAACGTGATCCCATTTTTGGGGATCGGCTGCCGGGTCTTCGCTTGGCTTTTATACAGGCACGATGGGGCCATAATGGTGCAATTCGGATTTCGCCACTCGCGTGATTACCGTTCTTGCTGGTGTGTTCTGTAGAAAACGTGGAGATGCCTGGACCCTTCAGGTGGCGCGCCTGAGGAAGTCACAAGATGTGACGTCCACCGAGTGCCCTGTGCGGCAAAGGTTGGTACTGCACTCACACGTGCTCACCATTCAGCCTCAAGCTAGGTACCCATGTCCACCCAGCCGAGATGCACAGGACATTTCTGTAGGCTCTCTAGTGTCAGCCCTAGTCGGGCATTGGCTTTGAAACCTATAGACTTTTAAAGTGGACTGGCACGTTTGCACTGTAACCTAGGTCCAGATCAAAGGCATTCAGGCTGGTTTGCTCACTTCTCATCTGTAAATGTGCATCTTTGTGCTTGTCAAACACGTATGTGATGCCAGCACAAGCAGTGTGTCCAACAGTGAGGTCTGTTTTCCAGCCGTTTAGGATCAGATAGATAGTTGAGGAGTGAGAGATTTATATCTCGTGTGGCTCGACTCTGTCTGTCCGGGTCCCCAAGCATTGCTTTGTTGCGGAGGTGCAGTGCTTGTGATTTTGTGTGCAGCAATTTCTGCTGCCATTTGCAGTTGCTTGTGCAATCGAAATGCTTCAGCCTGGCCATGGTCACCCACCATCCCCAACATTACCAGCTGTCTCATTGGGATGATGTGCAGCCATGGTGCCATCGCATGGGCTCATGAAGCCCCGAGTGACTTGGCAGTCAGATCTGTTGAGCTTTTGTCAGCTTCTGGTCCCCGGCTGCGACTTCACAGCTGCTGAATTTTCAGGAGATCACTGCTACAATCAGCTCACTCACCAAAACTGGCCGTTGGCAAGAGGTCTTGTCCCTGCTGGCAGATTTGCCAGAGACTGTCAAAGCCAATGTGACGCTGGGAGTTTCCGAGAAGTTTTTTCCTAGAAGAGCCTTGTGTATCTTCGTTTTGTGGGTTCAACAGGCACGAATGAAAAAAAACAGATGCTCGTTGATGGAACGTTGGCCGAGGATTATCTACTCATCGGCCATCAATGCTTGCGCGAAAGGGAAGCAATGGCAACAAGCCTTGCGGGTCCTCCTCGACCTGATGGAAGCCAACCTGCAGCCAAATGCCATCTGCTTCGGAGCAGCAATCAATGCATGTGACAGATGCGAAGAGTGGCTATGGCCGTTGGCCTTGCTGGACGACATGCGAAAGCTTGATTTGAGTGCTTCTGAGGAATTCTGCATCAATGCAGCCATGAGTGCCTGTGGCAAGAACCAGCAGTGGGAAGCCTCGCTGATTTTATTTGAGCAGCTTTCTTTAGCCGACGTCCAGATAAGCACTGTTACTTGCAACACTGCCATCAGTGCATGTGAGAAAGGAAAGCAGTGGCAACGAGCCATGCAGCTGCTCATTAGCATGCCATCGCTAAAGGCACTGCCCGATGTCATCAGCTTCAGTGCTGCTATTAGTTCGTGTGAGAAGGGACTTCAATGGCCCAATGCTGTGGCTTTATTGGACGGTATGAGCCTGGAAGCCATACATCCCAACGTGATTTCATTGAATGCAGTGCTTTGGCAAGGCAAAGGGTCCATCGAGTTGGATCTGATCTTCTGTGTTTTGACAGGCACCCACACACACATACTGTATCCCACGTGGTTCTGTGGTTCAATTGCCATAAGGTCATTGGAGCTTGCAGCTTCGATGCGTGGCAATGGGGGCTCCACCTTCTGAATAACATGGATTCATGGAAGCTGATGCCAGATGTGATCTCATTCAACTCAGCGATTGCTGCCTGCGGGACTGCTGCCTCCTGACCTCATGAGCTCGACCACATTTTTCATCCCATTCTTTGATGGTTGGTCTCTTGCATGTGAAGTGCCAGAAAGGATCAGAAAGGGACAGCCCCCATCCTCAGATTCTGCTGATCTGAAGCTGATGTGTCATGCAACTCAGGAAAAGTGGGATATGGCTCTGAGACTTCTCCACTCTATGCGTCATTCTCCTCGACCTAACTCTCGCACCTATAATGCTGCCATCGCTGCCTGCGAGCGGGGCAGTCAGTGGGAACAAGCATTTCAAGTGTACCCAGGTTGAATGATCCAAAGGGCTGATGCCAACAGATTTTGCAGATTCTTCAGGCTCATTTTGTCTTGAAATCGAGCTTTGACGGACCCTCATGGCAAAACGCCTTCACTTGATTTGGAGCCAAGCCCCGAGGCAGGAGCTCATGAAGACTCGGAAGGTCAAGGTGGATATCATCGGCTGCGGGTCTCTCATCAGCGCCTGTGAGAAATGCAAGCAGTGGTGTTGACCTGAGTGCAAAGCCAATGCCCGCATAGAGTCACTGGCACACCGCAACATTCTACAGTATGCGTAGTTCATGCAGACGCAATGTTGTCAGGGTGGTGTTGACCTGCTCCATGTTCATACTGTATTGCGGCCAAGGGATCAAGCGTTGTCCTTGCTCTGGCGGCATTCTTCACACCCACAGACGGGTATTGCGAACATGGTCCTGCGTTCGGTGATTGAATGGCAGATGGCCTTGGCTTTGCTTGGCCTCTTGAGCCTCGCCTACAAAATTTGAAGGTCTTGCTTTGCATTCCAATGTGCCACAATGGACGTCCAAAACTCAGTCAAACACAGACTTGCCCCGTGATTGGGGGCTTGGTTTTCAGGACCCAGCAGCTTATCTACCAGTTAGGGTGAGTTGCCTTTGTAGGCAACTGCGTGTGACCAGACTGTTGCGCCTCTCGCAGGATTGCCGAGAAACTCCAGACTGACACGCGCTCATACACCGCAGTAATCAGTGCCTGTGAAGCTTCGGCGTCTTGTCAAGCCGGGGATGGGAACATGGAGAACTATCGAGGATTCATGAAGTCTGTTACAGGGACCCCTATCAAGTATTGATCATCCAGATGGAGGGCTTTGGGCACTTTGGTTTTGAGAGCTGCCCAATTTCTAGTCGGCTGCCTCACAGCATGTAACTGTTAATTTCCTAGGCGCGGTGGCAAGAAATACTTATGCTTCTGGAGCACATGGGCAGGAAGCTTAGCCAACTGGAATTGGACCAAATCTTGTCACTGGAATTGGCCAAGGTGAGCAAGCCTTGACCATGGATGCAGTCGTGCACAGCCTGGAAATCAGTGTCGCATTGCTGCGTTTCAGGCATTGTTAGTGTGGTTTTTTGTGACTTCCTGTGTGGGTTGGAGTGAAGTTGAGAGCCTCAGGCATGTTTCAAAGGGATGGAGTGGGGGCGGGTGATGCATAGCCTGGAAGTGATGCGCAACAAGAGCTTGCAGCCTGATTTGGTGAGCCTGGGTTGCACATTTTGGTTTGGCATCAATTTGACATCAGGCTATATATAGGGTCTATTCAAATTCATTGATCAGCAACATCTTCACGGCATGTTTTACATTGGATGCACGACGAGGAACGTGAACACTGTGGCCTCTGCATATCAAAAAGCAACCCAGTGGCATTTGGCCCTGGCAGTTATGCAACAAATGCAGGAAGATGGACTGCAAGCCGATCCCATTACGTTTGCGTCCTGCATTTTGTCCCTTGGACGTGTTCACAAGTGGCGGCAAGCCATGCAGCTGTTTGATGAAATGCTCTTCAGCAAGGTGGAGCCAGGAAACACCAGCTGCAATGCTGTTTTGTCAGCCTGTCAAACTGCACAAGCATGGCAAAGTGTCCTCCAGATCTTCTTGAGCATGCCGGAATTACAGGTTCAAGCGGATGTAGTCAGCTATAACGTTTGTATCGGCTCGTCTGGCAAGGGGCAGCAGTGGGAAGGGGCTCTTGAGATATTGTCTCAGATGCTGCTTGAAAGACTTGAGGTGACCACTATCAGTTGCAATGCTGCCATTTGTGCATGCCAATTCGCAAGCCACTGGCAAGATGCTGCGCACATCCTTTCATCTATGCAGCTTCACGGCCCTGAGCCTGATTTGACCACCTTCCATGCATGCATGCCTGCGTTTGGCCGTTACCAGAAGTGGGAAGTGTCACTGGACATGATGGCCGACTTACAAAGTTCAAACCAGAAGCTGGACCTTCTGACCTACAGCGCAGCAATGTGTTCATGCCAGAATGCCCAACAGTGGATGCTGGTTCTGCAGCTTTTGTCTGAGATGTGCAGCTCTCAACTTCTGCCCGACCTGTTGTGTTGGACCGCCGCTCTGGATGCTTGTGGCAAGAGTTGGCAGTGGCAAAAGTCCTTGGGTTTTCTTCAAGACATGCGGTCACAACGTTTAGTTCCAGACACTGTTTGCTGCAATGCCGTACTGGGAGCTTGCCGGCTGCAGTGGCGCCAAGCAGCGGAGATTTTGTCGGTGATGAATGCCAAGGGTCCACGGCCCGATGCGCTTTCTTTAGAAACCTGTTCAGAGACGTGCGTAGCTTGCAATCAGCACTGCCCGGCAGTGACGGCACTGAATCAGATGCCCTTCACTGCCTTAGAGCTGCTGCAAGGTTGTCACGTCCCTCCAAAAAGGCGCGCGGCGCACGCGCTTACCTTCTGCCTGCCAGCTGCTGCGCATATTACGCTTCCGTTGGGCGTGTGCTTCTGTATCGTCAATGCCCAGGTCAACAGCCTGAGCTGGCCCCTTGCCACAAGGCGAGTGAGTCTAAGTCACTGCTGCAAGCGAAGCAAAGTTCGGTGATTTGTGCGATGGTCTCCACGGCCGTTCTTAAGAAGTATTGAAGTAGTATTGGTATTGGCTACATTTGGCTGCTAGTTGGGCAAGATGTGAAATTTCGAGGTGGAATCGAGCAATAGGTGGCGTAGTGGGTTGTCAGCAGTTGATCAGCATGGTCATGTTGTTTGTATGCATGGAGCTTTGCAGTTTCAATTCTTTCCAGATAGTTTGGCCCAAGCTTCATTCAGAAAGGTGCCCGGAAGAGCCGGGAGGGTATCACGGATGCTGTGGAAGTGCGCGCTTTGGCTGGGACAGAGGGGAAAGAAAGTAAGGACTTACTAAGGAACCCTCGAAAAAGGCCACCACCTGTAAAGGGGGCCTTACCAAAGGGGCCCTTTCCTTCTTCTTTTCGTCTCTTTAGTATTCTTTAGTAGCTTCAAGATGGAATCCCCCTTGTTGATTCCAGTGCCTTGGACTTGAGAATGACAAGCGGTGCTTAGGTGCTCTTTCTTCCTGGAATCCTTGCGAGTCTTAATGGTCGCAAGCCCGTGGAAACGGCACGCATCTACGGGAATGTGAACAAGCAACTTGGCCAGAATGCTCGACTATCAAGGTGTACGAGGTGAATTGACCGGTCTTGGAGATTAACCATGTCTGGAATTCATTCGATCTTCTTGAGGTATGCCTACTACTTCGCAGACCTAATGGTGGGAACTCCTCCCCAGCTCACCTCCGTGATCGTTGACACCGGAAGTCATTTGCTGGCGTTTCCCTGCGGGGGCTGCGGTGATAAATGTGGTCATCACCTCGCGCCTAAGCCTTGATTGGTAGACGCCGAAATCGACATAGAGAGATGGACTGATTCAGTGTCGAACGCACTGAGGAGCCGGCTGTGGATATCAGCAAGTCCTCTACTGCACACTGGGAGCACTGTGATCAGGTACCCGAGGAACAGGGGAGATGCAAGTGCTCGAGTGACAATCGGTGCAAGTACTCCGAGACCTACTCTGAAGGCCGGAACTAGGACCTAGTGATGCTGTTTTCATTTGGCTGGCTTCCTTCTGTATCATGATTGGCCTAGTGGTTGTCATTCTGAAGAAGGTTCACTTATTACGTGCCTCATCTGTGGCCTGCACATGCGCACCGGCTCCATGCTATTGATTGGCATGAGGGGGAGAACCACCGAACAGATTTGATACTGTAAGACATTCATCCCATTGATCTCAGATAGGTTTACCAAAAAGGGCAAGGATGATCATGGATGGATGTACCTTGATGATCCATGATGTGCTGATGTGCTGCCTAGACCTCTTCATGAGGCAGTGCAATCACTGGGCATTGGTTCATGGACAAGGCAAGGCTGGGCGACTCCTTCGAAAACAACACGGCGGTTGAGGTGAAGATGGGCTGCCACGACTCAGCACCCTGGTCTCAAGAAGAGGCTGTTGAGGTCTCAAGAACGGGCCCTCGCATGGAGGGAAAACTTGAGAGAACAGGGGATACGAGCTGGTGACAGAGTCAGAAGACGCCAAAGGTCGAGGGAGACAGAGCTTTCAACTGAAGCCCTAGAAGCCGTCACGCAAACATATCACTTGGGGTGAATGGGTCACTAAGGAGAACAAGCTCTTCTACACCCAAAAGGCGAATGGCATCATGGGGCTGGCACCAATTCTGCCAGCTGCTTGGGCTCCCCAAGAGGCGGGACTTGCCCGGAAATATGGCTGCCCAATCAAACACCGAAGTTCCATGGGTCCCAAGTCCGCTTTGCCCAGGCTGCCCGGGCGCCAGAGATTTTGGAAGACTTGTTTCGAGACTTGGTTGACTTTTGGACTCGTTTGTTGGTTGGCCTGATTTCGACAGTTCGCTGTCGCCACCCAGGACACAAGCAGCACATTGACTCGCGCGTATTTGCGCTCTGCCTGGGAAACTGGGGTGGGATGTTGGCAGTTGGTGGGCCCAATCATGACTACCATCATGAAGGCCGCGCCGAGCTGAAGCCTTTTGCATCCTTCTTTCTATTGAGCAACAATTCCTTCAACAGTGATATCAATATTACATATGCCGTTTCACTAATTGTACAAAGCACTTGACGGCGGAGGCATCACCTGGATTGGGATGTCCAGCCTCGGCTGCACGGCTGCATTGATATTTGGTCCAATATGGTCCAATCTTTGTGGTGTTAGCACGTCCAAAAGCCATGTAGCAATGCTAGCCCATGTGAGCAAGCATTGCGTGTCATTAGCAATGTGCATATGTGTGCCAAACTGCCCAAGTTGCTAAGGCTACTATGTTGTGCATCCCAGTCAATTTCATGTTGATTCTTTGGTTGTCGCTGCCAGCAGCGATGAATTCGGAAAGGCAATCATTGACAGTGGCACTACGCTGTCCTACTTTCCAAGTCAAGTCTTTGCGCGGCTGATCACGAACATCGAGACCTACTGTGGCACACACGAGTCATGCCATGCAGGCAAGGATCCAACCAATAGCCATTGTTGGCGGCTGAACGATCCTAGTGCATCGCCTGAGGGCTTTCCCACTTTGCATTTGAAGTTTGACCAGGGCGCTGAAGTAGTCTCATGGGAGCCTGCATCCTACCTGAGCGAGCGGGGCTATGGAGTTTGGTGTTATGCTATCGCTGAAAGCCAGAATGGAGACACAATTCTTGGAATTTCTTGGATGCTACACCGAGACACGATCTTTGACTTGGGACAGAGGCGGATCGGCATGGCCTCAGCAGATTGTCCACGCTACAAAGAAGTCCCCACTTCTTTATGGCAACGTTTGGCCGTCACATTGTCCCAGCTTGGCGTGAAACCTACCATGGGACCGATGGTCTTGGGCAGTGTCCTGGTGATCTTCGCGCTTTTCAGCGTCAGATTGTTGAAGGCGTTGCCCTGGGTGTCGCGAGAACCAGTGGTCTCGCATGAGACAATCTTCAGTGCAAGACAAGTAGAGGCCGAATCACTCGAACCTTCGGACATGCGGGCGCTTTTGAGAGCTGCTTAGAAAGCAAATGAAAGCAATGCTTAGAGCTGCGGGCCAATTAAGGGCACTTTCCAAAGGAAAGCGTCGGAAAAAAGCTCCAATGGAGCTGAATAGAGTTCAAGCACATGTCTCGTGACGAGAAGTGCCAGCTCGCCCAGACCTCAGCTTTTTCTGGATGCATGGGTTTGACTAGACGGTCATTGTGATTGACTCATTTTGACTCCGTTTGTGCAAACCAGAAGAGCCGATTTGTTGGAAGATGTCTTTATGGCATCTACTCTTAGACGCCGGTTGGCCTTTTTCTCCGAGCCATCTCCCTCCGGATGTGCCCACCTTGTCGGCACAGCCTGAAGTGAGAGTTGAGCCAAGCTCGTACAAGAATGTCTTGGCAACTGGTTTTGTGCCGCTAGGGCTGAAGGGACGTGCAGCAGTTCTACCGGTCAATGTGCCCGAACACTCCGCAGATGTAAAGAAATGTAAAGAATGTTAAAGAACTTGACACCCAAACGATGAATTTTCATGTGTTCTCTATAGTTACTATAGTTTCAGGATTTTGAACTGCGTTGGCCCCTGCTACACTTATAGCTTAGGCTTATATATATACTTCGCAATGACGAGAACATCAGTGTTGGTGACTTATGCCTCCCTTGAAGAGGGCGGCATGAGGCGTCAGACCAGTGAGAAAAATGACCGCGGCGATGCCAGGTGATGATCAGGTTCCCCTCACAAAGCCATGGTCCTTTTTTGGGTAAAATATGTTGAAATATCATTGCTCGCGCTGACGTTTTGGCCATCGGAGTTTTGGATGCTTGAGCGGCTGGACCTTGGTGGCAAGCTCGCTCAAGTTGCTCGAGCGATCAGGTGGCCCATTGGACGAAGCTGCCGATCACCAAACTGACAGCTGCTTTGTCTTTCTTGTGACGTAGCGATGTGAGGCACAAAGCAACAGGAAAATGGACCTGTCCGTGCGCCCTTTTTTGCCCCGCTCATTGTGCGGCAGCCTTTCCGGCTTTCAGATCTTTGGGAACTTGGAAATTGCATCTACCTGACTATCTTTAGGTAAGGTCCATGTACCCGACTCATCCAGCCCTTCGCGGCCATTTCACCGGTCCAGAGCCGAAGATCGGCCGAAGGAGGTTTCACAGGCCGAAGCGAAGGGGCAAATCACGAGGCGCTGACGGCACCGGATTTCGTGAAACGCAGGGCGAAAGGCGAAAGGAGCTTTGAAAGCGCAGTTGGAGGTAGAAATGACCTGGGAAATCCAAGAACTACGCCAAAGACTCCAACACCGCCAAGCGATTCTCATGGTGGTTCTATTTTTTGCCGTGCTCTTTGGCCAGGATGTCATGGGGTCGCTGGGGCCGATGCTTGGTTATGCGGAGGAGCATCGTTCAGTGCTGCAGGCAAACTTCCGACCGTCCATCCAGGTGCTTGGCTATGTATGTGACCAACCCAGACGAATCCTAGGTTGGCTACTTCAAGCGGTCAGGTATCAGTTTTGTTATGTTTATTCTGTATGACTAAGCATTTCAGTGACATATGTCTAAGACTTCTAGGGTTTAATGGCTTGGCAACTTCAAGAGTGCCGGGGAGCATGTTGAGCGACATGGACCGCTCCGCTGGTCGTGGCTCCAGTGACCCGCCATGGATGGCGCGGAGAGGCTCATCGAGGTGCTTTCCACGGCATCTCACAATGGGCTCATCCATCGAGGACCGTGTTCGATCACCGGGCGTGGTGACCCCGGAACCCCCCCCAACAGAGAGTCAGTGTGTGGGTGGGCGAGTGAGTGAGCAAGGGAGGGAGGGAGAATGAGAGTGAGAGTGAGATGTTTTGCCCATCGGTGTTCAAAGGAGTGAGTGAGTGGATTGTATATATATATATATATTTGCACATAGGGGAGCCACTCTTGGTGCGATAAATAGCGATGGCTTTGGACATGAATTATCCTGATGTTCTTCTTCTCGCTCTCTCTTAATAGGGGCTGTCCGTGGCCAGTCACAGGTATTCATGTGGTGTTCCCAGTATGTATGCCGGGTGTGATCTTGTTTTTTCACCCCTGGAAGAAAGGATGATCTGTACACGGTTCTTTTTGCCTGAAAAGGCCTTCTGCAAAATCTCTTGAAGCGCTTGTCCATCAATGCGCTGGAATTTGAGATGCTCTTGGCCGGGATGGATGGAGGGGAAGCTGATGGGATCGAGCCTCGGCCGAGGTGGCCGTGGATTCTCAAGTAGCTGAAGAGGCCAAGAAGCTCTCCAAGGAACTGTTCATATTGGTATCATATTGATGGAACTTGTCAGAAAACCCGAGGATGTCTCCTACTTTATCAGCTTTCTCTACTCAAACGCTGAGCCGGGACCCCAGGGCTTTCTCGAGATAGATGCCCTGTTAGCAGTCTCAACCACTCTATGAATGGGCCCACATGCGACACAAAATGTAAGGGCCGGCCGGCACGTCTAGATGTGTAGAGAGTCATGTCCAATGCTTTTGTGAAAGGGCTTTGGAAGCCAGTCACTTGATCCAAGGCCCGAGATCAAAGTATCGCTGAGCTCAGAGGCCTGGGATTTGTGGGACCTGGGATTGGTTTTGAACATGGGGGAGTCTGTCCTTTGGCTTTCATGGGGCTCCATGTGGCATTCTGATCCTGAGAGGGGGGCTTTACAAGGTGATCGCATATGATCCCGTGGTATTTGCACATGTCTGTTGGCTGTGACCCTATAGTCCCTCCAAGCTCGCTGTCAACCTCAGCCACTTACGAAAAAGGTGGCAGCAATGTGGTGCTGACAGCTCTATGTAGCTTTCAGATACCAGTACTTGCAGTGCATTCGGCTATTTATAGTCTATAGATGTCTATAGCCTATTGCAGTGCCACTGGCTATTTCAGTTTTGTCAGTCTTTGCACAAGGTCGACTCAGTTCATGTCTTTAGATTCTTTAGATCTGTATTGACTTGACGTTCCAGGTGCACCAAGCGAAGGGCCGAAAGGTTTCATGGACAGACTCCGAAGAAATGAATTTGCCTTTGGCGACCCAGCTGAATGCGATGCAGGGAAATAAAATGACATACAGTTAAAAGGTATGATGGACAAAACAAAGAAGACTTCAACATCAGGACGCCACTAGGGGCTCCTGGCCTTGCTACTGGGAACAAGAAGCTACTACTAGGAGCAAGGACACTACTAGGGCGTCCTGACGTTGAAGTCTTCTTCAATTCTGGTGTCGTTTGACATGGGTTTACCATGGTTTACCCACGAATGCCCTCAAAAGGGCCGGTCCGGGGGTCCCTATTGGATACCTAGCGCCTGCACCACACCAAGGCTCATCGAGATCGTTTGGCTTTCCATCGGACGCTCACAGCTGGTCGCATGCCCACTCTGAGTCAAATCGATGATTATTCTGAAGCTGGGCTGGTAAGATTTTGAAAGGACTGGGATTGTAGGGTGCTGTGCCGCTTACCCGCTTTTTGCAAAGATTTGTTTTGTTGAGGATGCCATTGCATTCCATACCATACGACGCCATACGATTTAGCTAGGCTTTGTAAAAGGATAGAGGCATGCTTAGTCAGCGCTTTTAGATGCTCACACAGGTTTTGTCATGTTTTGTCAGCGCCTTTCTTGGCGGAACCACTTGCAGCTTAGGATGGCGACAGGGACTCCGTGAAAGAACTCGAACCCGGGGAGGCCCTAGAACTGGGAACCAGCATGGAATTTTGTGCGGTTGTGTTTTTTTTTCCAGGCAAAAGATGTGAACAAAAAGGTCAAACATCATGAATCACATCACATGTTTTTCCCTTTAAAACATGTCGGCAAGCTTCTCACCGCTTGTGCCATGCACCTGTTGTTGAGGACCTGGTTGGCCCAAAGGCTTCTGACTGCCCGTCCATAGCTGACTTTGGGAATTTGCGGGCAGATGACAGTGATGTGGAGGAGATTTGTGAACGATGAATGCGAGAAGCCAAGGCAGCCAAGTGTGGGGAGAAAACCGAGCGTAGCCTGAGTAGTCTTCGTTGGGTTAGTCACTGGGCTGTGCAACACGCCATCTCGTACGTGTTGTAGCTCGTGAGGAGCTGGAGCCTGCTACTATGCTCTCCCGGCGTGGAGGCCTTCAAACCCTCATCATGTCATCATGCTGAGCCGTTGAAACTGCTATTGCTGGGGAAGGTATAGGAGAAGCCTTGTCAGGTGTTTGCAACAAATTCAAGGGAGGTTGACTTCATATGTGTTATATTTTGTTATTCTTCATCCCATTCTTGCTCGACTTGACAACTTCCAGCATTGCTAGACCAGGTGTTTCTGCAGTGCCCACGGGCGCATTTGCTGCACGCTTTGCAAGGGCCTCACCCAAACAGAATTTGTTTGAGCTTCTGTTCTTTTTGCTTCTGGTTCCCTGCCGTGCTTTTTGTGATTCAATTGTTCAGGTCAACTGGGTCAGCCCACATCTTGATAAGAAGGCGGAACACCATGACATTTTGCTGGAGTCGCTTGCGCACTGCCCCTTCTTTGTAGCGCCTTGCCATGCTTTGCCGCAGCGCCAACAGAAGCACTCCCCCCCCCACGGCCCCACGCCCGTGAAGAACAAGGAACGTCGGAACCAGTTTCCAAGTGAGATGCGTTTTTCAGATGTCTGTATTTTTGTTCAATTCTTGTGCTGGACATGGTGATACATGGTGTGCCTGGTTCGAGCGACCAGTGACCACAGTGCTGAGTAAGAACAACGAGTCATGCAAGAATAAGGAGCTGGATCAAGAGATTCTGCATGCTTTAGTTCCTTGGCTGGTGCAAGCACCTGTGAGCACACTAAGAACACCTAATTTAAGAACTGTAAGTTAGGTTGAGACTTGAGTCGAAACATGTCGACACCAAAAGTATGTTGTCCCCTTCCGTGGGAGGAACAACCAGTGGACTGAGAAACCTCCCACCGAGGTCGACACCATGGAGATCGAGGAGTTCGAACCAGGAGACGCAATATACAAGAAGGGCGATGTTGGAAGAAGTGGTGCGGCCCTGAGGAAGAAGCCATGGATGTGGAAAGCGTTTTGTGTTTCAATGCGTGGCGGAACTGATGGGCTTGGGGCAAGCAGCGACCTGCAATGGACACTGCAGTAGTTTCTGAGGTTATGTGATGATTTCTGGCTCCGCCATTGCTGAGACAGATGCCGCAGAGGCCAGCAATTTGCTGAAGCGTTCCTCACGCTCCGAAGTCCATGTGAAGCCTGGCGACTTCTTCGGGGAGCACACCATGCTCTGGGGCTTCAAACGGCGCATGATGGTGCGAACGGTCATGCGGACCGTGGTGGGCAAGCTGAAACGAGACGTTTATTTCAACATCGTCACACGCTCCGCAATGCATGAACGGAGCCAAAGAGAAAAGTACTTGCGGAACAACGTTCCCATGTTCGAAACGTTTGACGATGAACTGATTGCGAAGATTGCGGATATCATGGAGCGGCGATCGTATGTGCCCAATCAACGGGTCGTGGAGCAAGGCGACGAAGGCTCAGAATTCTTCATTGTACTGAAGGGTGAGTGCGTTGCTTCCATTCGAATTGCTAAAGTGGGTTGTGATGGGTTTGACGAGCATCCAGTTCGACACTACAGCAAGGGCGAACGCTTTGGTGAGCTGGCATTCATCAATCATACACCTCGAGCGGCTACAATCACTGCGACGACTCACACACAACTCTTGTGCTTGGACCGGATTGTTTTCGAGCGGGTGGTCGGTGCCTTGAAGAAAGACAAATCAAAGAGAAATCACCAGCGACAGGATCAACCTGGACATGTGTGTTAATAGTACATTTTTGTCAAGTTGTTGTAATTGACATCTGTCTATCTCTCTCTCTATATGTTATGCATGTGAATATTTGTGCGCGCATGTCTAGCTCCCCGTTTCATTGGGACCTTTGGCAGGACTGCCATTCCACCTACTGTCCAGTCATGCCAAGGATAGCCGCAAATATGTACCGGGTCTTTTAAAAGAAAGCACATCATGTGGAGTATGCCGAGTACGCGGTAGCCTGTGTTGTGAATTCGAGGGTATTCCAAGGTTCTTTGGATATCAAGCAGAAGGAGAACTATGCAAGCGATCCTCGAAAGATCCTGGCTGACTTCTATAGTCCTGGAGGCGGCCTGGGGCCACGTGGAGTGAGCACCGTTCTTGGGAATTTGCAGACGTCCTGGTTTGCAGTATATCGGCCCACCAGTCGCGATGCACTCGCAAAGCACCTTTGCTTAGCGTTCAGAGCACATGTCGAATTTGTTGTGCTTTGCTGGTGATTGTTGAAGCCGCTTTGGGTTGGATTAAACCGTTGGAGCCAAGGTTGTTGAACCAAACTGCGGTGGGGAAGGGTCTCAATGTGAAAGGCAAGTCTGCGAAGCGGAACCACCTATCTGGTTTTGTTCCCTTCCTCCAGATCAGCGACAACAAGCACAAGCGAAAGCTGGGGAAAGGCGTCATGAATGCGCGCGTCCGAGTCTACTTTCAGACCCATGAGGCACAGGAACTGGTGAAGATGGAATTGGCGTCCATCATGCGAGAACTGGAAAGCCAACATGAGCTCGAGCCGATTAGGCCTGGCCGCACGCCTACAATCCATTCCTCGCGAGCTGCGGGGGGAAAGCAACTAAAGTCTTTCAACAGTGGCTGTCATCAGATCGTTGAGAAGAGCCTAATGATCTAATGTGATCTAGTGTGTGTTTATATCATGGAGCCAAGCACTGGTTGTGCCCCGCAGGATTGAGAACTCCTACCCCAACGTTTATGGCATTGAGATGCCTGAACTGCTACTGCGGGAGGCATATATTATGCGTCCGGACATTACCTGGCAGGCCACTCCTATGCAAAGTGAACGAGCATGAAACTGTGTCATCCTTGGCCTTCACCTACCACTACCGAGAAGTGTCGACTGTGGCCCCCTTTGACTTGGGCGTAGGACTTTTTCACCCAACGTATTTTCTCCACCGTCAGAGCGACAGTGTCACCCTCGCCCTGAGGTTGGCTGGGAGACTGGACGTGCCTCCGAGCCTGCTTTCATGGAGATGAATCTGCACGCAGTGCGAAGCAAGAGTCTTCCCAAGGTTGTGCTCTACCAATATGATACATCCATTCGTACAAACACATTTTTCTTTGGTTCACTTTTGCTCCCTGCAACTTGAGTCTTTTTGGTACTGTTTTTGCAGGGTCTACCTATATGTGCTGCGGCTCATTTCACCGAGGATAATGGAAACCCCATGAATCCTCATGGTCTCCTCATTGCTTATGCTGAAGCCATGGTTAAGCCAGTCGTCTCAGAGCCTTGGCATAGCACCGTCCATGGCTGTTCTCTTCAAACCAGCTGAGCGCCGCTTTGATTCAGGATTTTGATACATTCACGGTCGGCAGTCGAGGGATGATGTATGAACCCATTTGTGAGGAGCAGCAGGTGCCAGAGTGTGGCGTGATGTGTGTGGCTGTTGGGATGGTTTCAGCCATTTGTGGTGTGCATTGATTTTGTGTTACAAGGTAGTACGGTATTTTCATGTATTTTCTCGTGGCGCGGGCTTGCCGGTGGTTCATGATGTTGGCTGTGCCGCGGAAATATGCGGAAATGCTCTTGAATGTTGCAACAAAGCAAAGTGGCTTCCTGGGGACCTTTTCGTTCTTCCTACACGGTGCCAGGCCTTGATGATGTGGAGCTTACAATGCACCGAGAGAATTCTTCAATCTCCAGATGCTTCGAGCTGGAACTCCCGATGGTTGGAGGTCCTTGAGGAGGCAGACCGCAACGGATCCTTGCAGACGATTTCGCAGACAATTGTGTCAACGGGTCGTGTTCAACACGGGTATATAGTATATAGCCTATAGCAGATGAACTGGGAGAACAGCTATGTGCCAGTGCCACTGAGGTTTTCACCCGGAGATCCCCGAATTTGGCTTTGGAGATCCCACGTCCTACAGATTAACCAAAGAAGTTATTGAAGCCACGAAAATGTGTGGCGCTGTACGACATGGGTCTGAGTGCTTTAATTTCTACTTCCCGCAGGAGCGTTATTCTTTTTTGCGCTTTTCCATCTTGGAAGGAGCTTTCGACATCCAAAGGATGCACTGAGCTTGTTTGTTCAGGAGCTCGACTCAGAGTACCTCATCATATGGGATGGCTTTGAAGGGAAGCCTTGGTCATATCGGAACTGCTCAGGTTTCCAGCGGGGTGGGATGAGTGGGGCGGATTTGGAGTTTGACTCGGTTCCATTATGCTTCAGTTTGATTGTCGCCAGGGACGGCTGAGACAGCTTCAGGGGTGAGACCACGGAATGACGGTTCCGTACGCTCGACAGCCCGACAAAACCAGTAAGACTGATGAGTTGGTGCTTCAGATGCCACACACGCATCTATTGGAATTTATGTGCGTATAACCGTATATAAATACGTAATACGTATTATATATATATATGCACAGTAGATTGTAGCACTAAGCCCCACTTGCGACGAAGGGATTTCCGGCACGACACAACTTGGAGGTTTAGTGGAGTTTCTGCTGGCAAGAGCTCACGAAGGCTACAGCTTTCCCTTGAATCCCGCCTCTTGTCTTGGACGTAGTTGGAAGCGCAGTTGGACCGGTGAGGCAGTTTGATTCTGGTTGCGAGCTGTTGCATGCTGTTGCTGTGTTCAGGTTTGGCCAGTGCGTGATGAGGGCTGGTACGAAGTGTTTGACACACTGCGCAAGAGTCCCGATGCGTGGCTTGGTCCCCTCAGTTTTGGAATGTTTTGTGTAAATTGCAGGTGTGATTTGTGGCAAACGGGCAAACATGGGCAAACTTTATCCAATAGGCGGTTCACTAGAAATCCTGGACCACTTGAGACAAGGAAGACTAGGACCGAATTATACAATGGGGTCTTGCGATACTACGATACCGACCATCACCTTATGTGCGCTTTAGCTTGCCTTCGCGCGAACTTATCCTCCCGAATTAACATACTGCATGTTTGACGTGACTGTTTGAATCAGTGACAGTCAATCAAAATCTGAAGTCACATCCAACATCGAAAACCTTATAAGCTGAATTGAACGCCTATTTTATAAGATATTAGTTGTGAAAATGTTCTGATTGAAACCGTGCTGGAAATCATCCCAAAGGCACTTCAAATAGAAGTAGAAATTTAAAACAAGCGATTCCAGGCACCCTTTCAACTAGAAGGTATGCATCGGCGATCGCTGCCCGCCCAATCTTGGATCAAGTGAGATGGCTGGCATGGGAGACCGCACCTTCTAGGCACACTTTGTTTGTGTGAGCGGGACAGGCAGATGGGACGCCAGTCAAGAAACAAGATTCAGCTCTGATAAAACAAATGCCTGAGCACAAGAATGTATGTTTTGTAACTTTTCGCCGAGGTTGGAACTCTTGCATCAGGGTGTTTCACCTTCCGGATTCAAGGTGAGAAAGGAAAGGGAACCAACTTTGTGGCGCCGTTCTTCTATTTGAAGCCGCAATTTGGTGGGTCGGACGGTGTCCACCCTCCCTGTCTATCATTGCCCTTTCTTCTAATTGAAGCCTTACTTAGCTCCTTGACTAATGGTGGCGCCTGATTAGTAAACGCCCCCCCCCCCCCCTCCCCTCAAACAAACAGGAGGTCCTCTATAATAAACTATCACCAAAACAAATCTGGATTCCTGGTGAGGGATCTTTTGTAGTTGATTGTAGTATTCATTTTCCTTTCATAGATTGTATTCAGCTTCCTTTCTCAGGTTCTTTGTAATTGTTCTCAGCAATCCTTTTGCTTTGCAGCCTCAGATCTTCAGCTCAAGAGAAGCCTCAAGCTTTCAGCTTCCTCAGCTTCCATGGCTTCCTAAGTAAAGGAAGATTCCATGAGCAATTTTTCCAGTGGAAAAAACTTTTCACAATAGAGGTCCCAAAAACAAATTTATTATTGAGGATCAGGTGCCTTCCTGGTCTACTACCTTGAAAATTTGTTTAGGAGCAATGTTTTATACAGGGTTTAATTCGGGAACTGGTGGTTTTATTCAGCTGTCAGTTTTGAAGAAGCCTAGAGAAAGCTATATCAGCTAATGAATCATAATCATTGGCCTCAGGAGCTAAGTAAAGGGAGATTCCATGTGCATTTTTTCCGGTGGAAAAAAGTTTTCACAATAGAGGTCCCAAAAACAAATTTATTATTGAGGATCAGGTGCCTTCCTGGTCTACTACCTTGAAAATTTGTTTAGGAGCGATGTTTTATAAAGGGTTTAATTCGGGAACTGGTGGTTTTGGTCAGCTGTCAGTTTTGAAGAAGCCTAGAGAAAGCTATATCAGCTAATGAATCATAATCATTGGCCTCAGGAGCTAAGTAAAGGGAGATTCCATGTGCATTTTTTCCGGTGGAAAAACTTTTCACAATAGAGGTCCCAAAAACAAATTTATTATTGAGGATCAGGTGCCTTCCTGGTCTACTACCTTGAAAATTTGTTTAGGAGCAATGTTTTATAAAGGGCTTAATTGGGGAATTGGTGGTTTTGGTCAGCTGTCAGTTTTGAAGAAACCTAGAGAAAGCTATATCAGCTAATGAATCATAATCGTTGGCCTCAGAAGGAATTCAAACCCTTATTAATTGGGTTTCCAATTTGAAAATTTAGGCCCCCCCCCCCAAAATTAGCATTATAGAGGTACAATTTTTCAAACAGGGGGGTCTGAATAAATTTTGAAAAATTAGCATTATAGAGGTACCACTTACTAATCAGGATCCAACATTAAGCCACCGCCTTCTGTTTGAAAATGTTTTGTCGTTTCTTTATCTCGGTTGTCGGTAGTATAACATACTTCACTTTATGCGAGCGCGCAAACTTACCCTCCCGATATCCATATATCAAATCTACCGGCCCGTATCTACTGACGAGTCCTGTCTTCAACAAAGCCAGCAAGCTGATGGTCAGTAGTCTTGTAACCTACTTGGACATTTTTGGGCCTGCCACCTTTCTCGTGCTGATCGTGCTGTCAGGCAAGATTGTTTGGCTGCATGGTTTCCGCGCGAGTCTGGCGTTGTGGAATGCATTGATCCGTGGCACAGATGGCAATCGTTGGCAAACTCACCTAATGATAAAGCAGGGGGACCTTCGTGAAAGCGAGAGAGTGCAGCGCTCAGAACGGATTTGTGCCCAGGAACGCCTCCACAAAAGATACCGAGACGGATTCCAAGTGGCTCTGCTGAGTTTGGCCCCTGTAATCCCAAGAGCGATGGCCTCCAACCTACTAGCGATGGCCCCCAACCTGAAATCAAAAAAAACATCGGCCCAGATTCTTTCGAGATTGTCACCCGCAACGAAATCTGGAGGTTATGGCCGATCAATGTCATGAGCTTCCAGATAGCAGCCGCTTGGCAACAAAGCTCAGCTTCCGAAACCAGGCTAATGTGCGTTTCTTTTTCGTCATGAGGTCAAAGTGCACATTGGCTAAAGTTGCGGGAGTTCGTGCGGCGGGGAAGTTGTGCATGATGTCCCCATCAGCGGAAACATCATTTAAACGACTCATCTTGCACCAAATGGTGCATTTAGCGCCAAGCGCTTGTGTAATGTAATCTGCGCCTGTGCAGGGAAATCTCTGCATTTGATCCGCGGCTCTTGCTTAGAAAAACGATGAAAAACGTAGGGGATGGTGCGTGGCAACTCGCTTCATTTATATAGCTTCTAAACCCACAAGCCAGTGCATACAAATTCCAAGTCTAAGTCACTATTTCTCAGTTTTGCATGTGCTCATCCGGCGGGCCAGTCGAGTCAAGTCATTTAGTCAGTGGGCAACTAGGATGCACTAGGCGCCCCATCCCCGGGGGCCACTTTGCGAGGCCCTAAGCCAAGAATTGAAAACGTTGGAGTCGCAACTGGCAGCGGCAGCTTCGGAGTTCGTTCGGGCCATAGCGTGGAGAAAGCCGGGCAGAAAGGCAAGATGCATCTTTAGTTGCTTAACCATGCCAAGCAAGAACTTGGAGACGGCTCTCCAAATTCTCAAAGTTTGGTCATATTTGGGAGAGAGGTCTGAAGCCAGGTGTGATTTCCCCCTTTTGTTGTTCATGAGCCGCCCCGTCGTGGCATAAAGAATTCGCTTCACAAGAATGCCTGTGTACATTGCACATGGAACATCATGGAGCAGCTGCTATTGCAGGCTCCCTCATGCTCAACGCGCCGCGGCGGGGACGAGAGTTTTATCCACAACACAAACCGACACCAACTTTACGAGTAGCCCGGACACGTCAACTGGCCCAACTGGCTGCTTACAACCAAGCGACCTGCGCTGTAGCTTCAGCTTTGAAGATCCATCCGATGCACTGAGTCACTGAGTCACTGTGCCGATGCATTCGCGGTCGCTGCTTTGCCAAAAAGAAGGTTGCAGCGCACTTGGACCGGTTTCTGCGAGAAAAGTGCTTGCATGTTGAAGCAATAGGAGAAAGACTTCGGCACGGCTCGTTTGACAGCATGGTGGTCCATGGTGCCACGTGGCACACAGGCTGAGGACCCAAAGCTGGCCACCAACAATGAACCCTGGCTTCCAAAAGTGATTGCCAACTTGTGCAGCAAATGCTATGGCTATGGCAACCGGGCGCGTGTGGAAAGGGGCAGAATTTGGCCGCCAATGAACGTGTGTGAAACATTGTGCAACATTTGAATTTTGGAAAACTGGGAGTGCTGTGCATCCCTAGCCGCATGCCGATGTACCTGCCTTCCAAGTCAAGTCAGACTGCACAGTCCCAAGCAGTAGTATATACAGTAAAAATATGATCACAGTTCTGCGACGACCGAGCCGAGTCAGACAGGGCGAGAAGATCGACCGAAAACTATTTCTTCCTCCCCCTGCAATTTGTATGTCCACATGCGGCACGCCGACTCTCAGACAATGAGTCCAATGAGTCAGGGAGAGACAGAGAAAAAGAGAGAGAGAGACCCTTCATTCCATTTGTTGAAAAATGCTAGTCTGCCCCAACAAAAGTCCAAAGAATCCGGGAATGAACTGTTGGTGCTGGTGTGGCGCACAGGATGAGCACACGCCATTCCAATGCCGAGAGGAGTATAGTGTGATAGGATTCCAAGGGGCCCCTAAGCCTTACCATCCTTTTTTCCTTTCGTTTTCTTTCCATTGTGCTAATAGGTCTAATAGGATCGAAGATGATCAGATGTGAGGTTTGTCCCGTGGGCATCCTTGCAGCAACGAGCCAGAGACTGGAAGGTGCCAGGCAGGCCTTGCGGAGTCCCTGCCGCGATGGCTCCGATGGAGAGAGGGAGAGAGAGAGAGAGAGAGCGGTGGCTCCCGGCGGAACGGTGAAGAGCTGACTTGACACGGTGAAGACACGGTGGTCTTTGCTTAGGCTTCTCGTGCTTGTCAGATCTTGTCAGATCTTGTCAGCTTGTCGGTGTTAAGACGTTTGCACGCAGGTTGGAGTTGGTGTCGGCCCAGCAATGTGTGCAAGAAGCCCTTGGGAAAGATGTTGATGACGAGTGGCCTCCTGGCTTCCAAATGGATGAACCAATCCTTTGAGCAGGCCAGCTCAAGCTTCTGGCTGGGCCCATAATAGAAATGGGTAGTTGTACTTTTGTTAAGCTGACAGTGAGGCGATTCCAGATTTGGTGGGGATGCATTACAAGATTACTCTTTCAACTGATTAATAACAATATATACCGACGACAATAACACTATTTTACGCACCCTTCCCTTTCGTGAAAAGAACAGCACAAGAACAGTTTTGCATGTAGAAAAGCTGTATTTTGCAGGTCGGTGAAGCATGGTTTCGGCACGGCCAAGCTAGAACCAGCTGCTCAGATCTCACAAGGTCTCATTTGGGTCCATGTTCTTTGCACCAACATCTCTTTAGACTGTGGGCTCTCACCGCTACATATCACTAGTGTCGATGAAAGGAATCGACACCACCAGAGAAATGTGATCTCCGGGAGGGTTCCCTGCACAGACTCTTTGCACCGTAGGGGCCGTACGGGGTTCCAGGGTTCCAATCCAATGGACTTTTCTACTGAACAACGATTTCCCTTTTTGAAGACACTCCCTTGGACGACTTTGACCGGCACACACCACTAGGCTGATCTCAGATCAGCTTGTGGATGGCATCCATCATTTAGTGCCAGTTAGCCTTTTTCAATAAGCAAGCTAGCGTGGCACTTGTTACTACTAGCTTCTTGTTACTACTAGTTACTACTAGCGTGGCACTTGTTCCTAGCTACCTTGGGCTTCAGGATTTCGTCCCAGTTGCTGCAGTTCGGCTGCGCCCACCGAGGCTTTGCCCCGCAGAGGAGGCGCCGGAGCTCGCACAAGCCGCGGAGCTGCGACGCAGCGCGCAGCAGGAGCGCCAGGCAGCTGAGGCAGCTTTGGGGAGGAGACCCGAGCCGAAATCTGACATGGATTGAACCAGATTTAGAACCGCAAGGTAACCCACTGGGCTTTGCGAATGAGCATTAGTAGAAATTGGAGCGGTGGTTCAACTCATTTTTGAGTCGCAACCGATCGGAAGAAGAGTGGGAAATGTGGACATGTACCAACAAATGGGCTGATACACTGGATGGTGGTGATAGTAATCAATGGATTGATGTCTTGAGAAGCTTCTGTGGTTTGCCCACCCTGTGAGGCCACTTTGCTGCAGCAGCGTGCCACACGTGTAGAGCTGTTGCAGAGGCAGTGGTTATCTTCCCTGCCTTGGTCTTACTCCGTTGTCGGCCCACGGCCCGCGAGCCGCGGCAGGTTGCAGGAGGTCACCCGGCAAAATCAGAAGGCGATCGATCAGCGCCAGGCCAACAATGCAGAGTGGGACGCATCAATCCCAAATGAGTTGTGTTGAATATTTGTACAACTGGGCGGTCGTTCCTTGGAAGGTGGAGTTGGACAAGGAGGCAGCCATCGAGAGGCAGCTGAAGGCGACCTGCGAGGCGCCTTTTTCGAAGCGCTTGCGCTGTGTTGGTGATGGTGGTGACCTGTGCTGTAATCTTAAGGAGCCACATGCTCAAGGCTCTACCGTCTATATACTGCTTTTGAATCTCAGCCCACCAGTGGCAAACACAGCTTTCTTGAGTGTGATCAAGCCTGACAGGCACGGGAACGGGAGACTGAGGACAGCAATGCCATGTGCTGCTATGGAATGACAAGATTTGCATGCGACCCTTGAAGGAGATTCGGGAGGAAGTGCTTGCTCAGGCCCCGTGGGGTTGAAGATGGATGGGGGTACATCGACTAAAAAGATGTGGCAACAGAGGGGGGAGGGAGGGAGAGAGAGGCAGAGAGAGAGAGAGGCAGACACCGAAACCTGTTGAACCCATTTATAACTGCTGAGCGCTGAGCGATGTGCCAAGTCCGCTAAGTGGTGTGTCTCTTTGGCAGGGCCGGCGGCTCGATGCACGCAACACCGTGACCAGCTTTTTCCAGGTGAGTTTGGGTGGCACGACTCCTGTCGAAACGCAGGGACTTTCATTGATTTTCCATTTTCCAAACTATCACGGCAGTTGTAGGACGGGCGTAGGTGGCGCAGGCAGCTTCCCACTTTTTCTGGGAGAGCAGAATCCAACGCCTTGAGCCTTCAGCCACTTGTTCTTTCTAAGTTTTCAGGTGCCACCTCGAGATGCAGCGAGGAGACAAGCCAAGGCCCAACAGGCCAGAGAACAAGCTGCAGTGGATCAAAGTGGGCAGAGAGGGGGGGAGAGGGAGAGAGAGAGAGAGAGAGCGAGCGAGCGAGCGAGGCCGAGCGAGCGAGCGAGGGACGGAGGGAGGGAGAGAGAGAGAGAGAGAGGGCAACCACTTTCAAATTGCAATGCCAATGGTCGAAAGTTGCTGAAGATGTGTTTACACGTGTTTATCAATTTGTGTTTGCCACTGGGTAGTTCTAAATTCTCCCGCAATGTTTGGTGTTCTTGAATTTTGCAGACACGCCCGGACAAGCCCTGCCTGTCCCTTCTTGCAAAATGCCTTGACTGGATGAGTGCGCCAGGAAGCCGAAGAAGCCAAGGTGATTCTGCAGCTCAAGCGCATCTTGGTGACACAAAGACGTGAATCATGGAACTGATCGTGCCCACCAACTTCTGGATGTCAGGAATTCAACCAGACAGATTTGGAACCTGGGCATTGTTTTTTTGCCTTGATTCTGGTGTAACTTGCTAGCCCCTGCAGCTGGTGTGCCCACCAAGGAATCTCAGATTCACACCTGTCCAAAGTCCACGGTGAGCAAAATAAGATCGAGGAGAAAATTGACGGTCTCAGAGCCATGGCCCAAGACACCACAATCGTGCACGATGGACTTTCTTATCAATTGATTGGATTGATATTTTTCATTTGTGGCCAAATTCACGCGGATCATATATCTTTGCCAACCTTGTGGTTTGGGCAAGGCCAAGCATGAGAAGAGGATGGGCGAGTTGCAGGCGATCTTGTGAGATTCAAGGGATGAATGAACCTAGTGTTGACAGACAAAATCCTGCACGGTTGGACATCGAGGACATCCCAATATTCATGGGGTTGAGTGAGTTTAGTGAATCCCACTTGGTGTGCGGCATTTTGTTCTATTTTTACTTGCGAACAGTACATCTACGTTTATGTCGGGCACGCCAGCCATAGATACAAGGAGCCAAACAAATTATATAAGAGAGTACGACGCCCTGGAGGTGGGTGTTTTTTCAGTGTTTTTTGCGTTTTTCTATGATTTTCAATAGATTTTCCATGTTTTCGTTGCATTCACCCATCTGGTACACATCACTTGTGCCCATAGCCTGCTGCCCCTTTGCCACGATCTTATCAACAGATTTCCTCATCAAGCTTTTAAACACATAGCTAAAGTCTGTATCTGTCAATTGCATCATAGCTGTCATCTTTGGAGGAATGATAGACTGTAGCTGATGGGCTGCATACATAATCTTGTATGTATCATCGCTAAATGAAGCAGCAAAGCAATCCCGCTGATAGGTGGATACTGGATACATCCTCCCTTGCTTTGCAATGACCCATAACATAATGATATTGTCCTGATTGGAGGATGGTTGGGAATAAACATCATAGTGCCCCAACAAATGAGGATGACCCCTTCTGATCTTGACCCATTGCTCCAATGCCCTCCTGGCACTCTCTCCCTTCCTATGCAGCTTGATGTCTCCCAAATAGTTAAATGATTCATCCTCAATCCACCTGCCTTTGTCATCAATGTTGTCCAATCTTGCATGTTGCCCAGATACTATGAGCGCCCCCTTGCCCACATGCCCAATGGGGTCCTCATCAGGGTTGAAGAAATTGCTCACCACCTGATGGGCCTCAAAGGTAATCCTCATCTTCTCAGTTGCTGAGTCTGTCATGATAGTCAAATGAGCTCTTCCTCCACCCTTTTGATCCTCAGTGGTCACCAATTGCCAATCTTGCTTCTTCTGATCATCCAATGCCTCAAGGTCCTCATTGGGTTCCTGTCTCACGGGCTTGTTGGTTCAGCTCATCTTGAAGGTCCCTCCTAATCTTTTTGATGGTCTTCCCATGTGTCCTGGTCTCATGGCCTGCAAATACAGCCTTAGTTGATCCCTTTTTCACCCATACAGGAACCTGATCTGAGAATCCAAGCATACATTCAGGCTTTGCCACAAATTCCTTCAGATCTTCATGCCCCATGGACACAAGGCTCATGATATAGTCATGGTGGTTCCATGCCAATTCTGCTGAAATCTGCTGCTCCTCATTGCTCCAGGGCGCCAGCGCATTTGGAGTCATATGTTTGGCACCAATAGCATCCATAAGCATCTTGGCCCTCTTTTCCCTTTGCTTATACCCCTCTTTGATGCTCTTCATTTGGGATTCAGCCCTTTCCAATTGATTGATACAAAGAATCTTCTGGTGCCCATCTTACAGCTCATCCCTTTTCTCCTCAAGCTTGACTTTCTCCACTGGTAGCAGCTGAAAATATTTCCATGCAAGATCCATCTTCTGCACCCCATGCCCATAACTCCTTTCCCTTTCCAACCATGTCTTAACCTCACCAACCAAGTGGGCAAATTGGTGCTTGGCACCCCCACCTGATGCCCTGACTCTCATGTGGTTCCCACCTGATGCTTTCTTCCCTTTGCTCAATCCACTCCTTTGCGTTCTCTCATCTGCTGTTGTGCTTTGCTGATGCTTCAGAATCTCTGTCTCCCATTTGGACCTTTCAGCATAAATCCCCTTCAACACATGAGGTCTCATCAGGATTGTCCTATTCCATTTCCTTGCGCATTTTCCTTTCTGATTCTTCAGTATGCTCTCCGTTTCGGGGGGGGGGGGTCGGCCAAAAAAACAAATGGTGCTGCCTCAACTCAAGGCCACCAATTTTTTTTGTTTGGTTGACCCCCGCCCCCCCTCAGGGAAACTCAGTGCGGTCCATGTCCGCGACGCTGGCGACATTGCGATGTCTATGCGATGTATGCTACTGTGATGTGGCGCGTGATGTGACAGTATCCTCCTACATTTTATCCTGAAATAAGAATACCTCCAGCGCATAGATAGTAAATTCGTAAGAAGACTAGAACACTGGGAAAACAGACACCTCCACAACGTCGTGTGCTGTTATATAAAGCAAAAACAAAGCAAAAAGAACAAAAGGTAAAGCAAACAAAAAAGCAAAAACATGTAGCTGTGCGTATTTGTCGTTTTTAACTTTTTTTCCGTTGTTTTTTGTTTTTCGCAGTTTTTTCGTTTTATTTTCGCATTTGTTTCGTTTTTTTCCTAGGAGGGTGCAGCAAATATGGCTGACGGGTAAAAGTTCTCATGAGTGCAGAAGTGGTACAAGGAAAAACACAAAAAACAAAAACAACACAATTGCAAAAACAAA
>CAXAMN010019324.1:43044-53463 GCA_963970005.1 Durusdinium trenchii | reverse complement strand
GGATGCTCTGAGTGCTCTGGCCGCATGATTTCACACTTGTCTCCCACATGTCTCGACTTGGCTCCCAGTAAGCTCACTTGTCTTCCACTTGTTTCCCATGGCCTGTCTGGATGCTTTGTATCCCCGGGCTTGGCTGGATGCTGGGCCGATTAATTTTTTGATGCGCACAAGGTCGTTGCTCTGTTGTATTTCTGGTGTTTCGAGTTTGAAAGCTGCATTGGCTGCATCGAAATACACTATTTTCACATATTTTCACCACAAGCGTTGCATTGCTCGATTTGCTGTTTAGGTTGGCAGCTACTTTCGTGCGGATGATCAACGAAGCAATCACACACTCTTACGTCAAGTGTTGCGACCTATGGCAAACACAGGTCAACGCAGTACATGGCTAAGCCAAAGAAGGCAACTGCGTAGGAAGGAAAAAGCCACGCGCATTTTGATTGGGTCTGCGCATTCGTGTTTACAAGGGGGGCAACATATGTCACAACCTGGATCCATAAATTTCATGTTTTAGCCCTTGTACAGCGTCCCATTGTAAAGTCAATGAAAAGCAGAATTTTAATGCTTTCCCTTTGAATCTTGTATGTGCGTCTACATGGTGGACTATAGTTTTCTTCCTCTAGGAAATACTGCTGGCCATATTGTTCGGAGATCTCATTTTTGAACATTGCTCTGTTTGGGGTCTACGCTGGTATAGTTTTTATACAGTATACACACACATATATATATATATAAGTATATACATAATTTCCTCTTAGGTGGCTCAGCACTAGAGAGACAGAGAGAGAGAGAGAGAGATAGAGAGAGAGAGAGAGCAGAGTGAGCTGGACTGCATATGCCAGGAGGTGCCGGCAAACAAGGCAGGGTATTGCCTTTCAGCAGTGCTTGTGAGCTAGGACCTAGAGAGTCTCGGTCACCTGTTGGCAAATCCCTTGTGGCCAGGACGATGCGGAGGAGGCCATGTCCGCGGCAGTCGCGGCAGCAGCTCGTGCAGAGAAACAGCTCCAGGAAGTGCACCAGGAGCTGGGGCGCTGTGTGTGTGTGTTTTTAAAACCCGCCCCGCCTAATGGCGATGGCCTCCAACCTAATAGCGATGACCTCCAACCTGATAATCCCATCCTCCTAATAATAAACACGGCCCCCCCCCCCCTATTAAAAAAACCTCGGTCGCATTTTTTCTAATAGGGGGTCCCTGAAATCGGGGGGGCCCAAAATAGGGTCACCTGGAAACAGTTTCAAAACCAAAAAGTAATCCAGGAAAATTTTATATAAAATCCTTTATTAAACTCATATCAAAAATGCAAAAAACCCCTTTTCCCCTACAAAAACCTTCATTAGAATAGTGATTCTTCAGTAGACTAACAGCTAAAGCTTTCGAAAGGTGATGTCGCTGTGCCATGCGGTGTTGCATGACCTGCAAGTGCGTTTGCGTGAGTCCGTGCCATTGAGGGAACGAAAGCCTGCTGGTGTAAGCGCGGCGTGTCATGGTGGAGTTTTGGGGAACCTAATTAAAAAAAACTACCACCAAAATCGACCATGTTGGTAGTTTAGTAGCGGTTTGAAAGGGCGGCAACTTAAAACCAAATATAAACCGAATTTAGGGGTTCGGACGTGGTGTTTTTTAATTGGGGAGTGTTTATTAATAGGTACTCGGGATTAGCTGGGTCGTTCTTAATGCACATGCCACTCATTTCTCAGGAGCTTGCCGCTGAACGCTCCTCCAAGGCGAGACAGGCTAAGGACCTGCAAGCAAAGGAGCAGGAGCTAATACACACAATGAAGTCATTGGCTGCTTGGCTGATTCCAATCTGGCATTGCGGTCCTTCAGTCAGGAAGGTGACTGATCATGGTTGGTGCTTTCGTATGGGAAGCACATTATATACATGCCCAAGAATGATCAGTCCTGAAATGGCATGCGCTGTAGAAACCACAGCGTGCTTGGGGTCGAAACATTTGATCACTCAATATGCGTTCCCCCAGCACTGAAGGGGTACATGAGTCACAATGAACGGAACACGAATCAATTGTTGCTTCATGTCTGCTCAGTTGCCGAGGCAAGCACGAAGTCCGAGGAAGAAAAGGCCAAGCAGCAAGCTTCTGCAATGAAGACGGCGTTAGCATCGGAGCAAGCGGAGATACTGCTGCTCGGCCATCGTATGCTTTGGAAAGAAGTTTGCAATGTTCGCGGGATGATGAGACTTGAGACCTTGCAAGGATGCTTCAAGTGGCCCTTGTCACTTTAATCCTCGCCCTTGCTGCTGGTGTCAGCTATTTGTATAAGCAGCCAGCTCCACCACCACCAAAGAAGATGACCGAGGAGAAGGCATGATTGTGATGGTTGGGCTACGTGCCCGCGCCGCAAGTGGAATCATGTCAAGTCGTTGGGACCTAGTTGATATATATATATATATGTATATATGTATATATATATACACACACATATATATATATATATACACAGATCATTTTCTACACTGCTTCCTCCGACAGAGAACTCTGAGAAAGTGAACTCTGAGATGAACATTCGATCAGCCGACTGTATGTTTTCGGAGTTCACAAGCGGAGCCGAAGGCCATTGACCAGTCTCCTCTCAGCCGGCATATAGATGTCGAAGTGCAGGCGGATGCTCCTTGGCTTCACCTCCTTCTCTGAAGCTTCGTTGAGATTTGGTCGGCCTTGCCTTGTATCAATCTTCAATACTGAAATCAGAGACAGGAAATAATCGATGATCATGGATGTAATACATGTTGAACTCCTGTGTTGGTCGTCAAGACCTTGAACTGAGGTGAAGTCAGAGCTAAAGGGCTCTTCGCCCTTTGCTACACCACGCACATCCCCGAGGGACTGGCCTAAGCCAGTGCCTTTCGGCTTGGGTGGTGCAGCGAACATCCCCGAGTTGGCCTTGCCATCCCGCTCTGGGCCTCGACTCTACTACATGTCTCCCCGGGCGAAGGCAGGACACGGGGGCATGGCCAAGGGCCCGCAAAGGGCAGAACAAAACGAAAGAGAAGACAAACGTTTGAATGAACGATTTAGTTGCCATCAAAGCCTTGAATTGAGAGCCATAGGAGATTAGTCAGGACAGACCCGTAGATGCTTAGGTTGAGAAGGGGTCTGACATCATAAACCACCCAGTTCTGCCATTGCAATTGGGACAGACGCCCTATCTCGGCCATGCATGGGTTTTGGGTCTTCGGACTTGCAGGAAGAACAACTGAAAGAGCCACTCCTGGACCACTGAGTTAGATCGGGCATTGGGCCGGCGCCTGGTTTTCTCGCACTTTTGCAGAGCCGATTGTCGCAGCCGTCGACATGATTCAGCATTCAGGGACTTGAGGGGATGCTTTTGCCAACCATCATTGATGAATCAATATGAACACCAGGCCTCGGAGATTTTTGAGTTGATGCCAGTTTAAATGCCCGGGCATCAGGAATTCAAAGTTCAAAGGCCTGACAAGCTGGGAGCAGATTTGCCGAACCCGCAAGCTAGCAGGCCGAACGACAATATCGTGGCTGTCACGGACTTGCCGGAGTTTACATGCGTTCAGCTGGTGTCCAACATAGTCCAACTCCACATTGCAATAGTCAACGCTGTGGAGTAGTCCTCTTCACCCAAGACTGCAGGGGAAAGGAGTATGATATAGTATGATATCACACAATGGAAGGAAACATTGCAGCACTGAAACATAGAGATTATGAGAGACCCAGAGCTTGGGTGATTTTGCCACTGCCTTTTTGATTCGGAGGACATCCAAGGCTCAGTTGTGGCGGCTTGAGTTCCGCTCTGCTCGGCCTTCAGAATTCAGTCCCTATGGCCGAAGCTGGCCAATGGAGGTGCTTGCCCGTTTTCGTAGGATCTTGGCGGTTGGACCCACCTCCCTCGCCTCCCTTTGGCAAGTGCTGCAATGTGCTGCTCGCCGCGAAGGAGCTGGCCGATTTTGCGTCTTCCATCAGGCAGCCTTGTCCTTGTCCTGCCATTTCGTCAATTGGCGCGAGGTGGCAGTGCTCAGCACGGGAACATGACATCCTCTTGATTCGATTGATCAGGGGATGCCCATTGTACAAACCTTGGGGTCAAAAGTGCGACTGAGGAGGATTGTATATTGGAGGGAGCTTTGCTTGCTTGCTTGCATGCTTGCTTTGTTTGGATGTATGTGCAAGATCTACCAGATCCATTAAACATTTGCCATGCCATTGTTGTTCAGGTGTGACCTTGGCCTTCTTGGTTTCCCACGCGACTTGGCAGCCAAGGGTGGGATCGAATCTCGCGTGTAAATGATTGTAAATGCCGGCTGTAGTAGGAGCTTTTAGGGTGATCCAAGGTGCTTGGCCAAAGGTGTACTATGAGAGCCAGGCGGTGGAAACATGGTCGCCCTGGTTGGCACAGACTGTTGTTAGTTGGCAGGTCTTACGGTCGTTGCTGGGGAAGAAGGGATCATGCCCAGCTGGGCGTGTGGCGGTGGTGGGCCAAGCAGAGGCACCAAGCTACGGAGAAATTGGGGAGGAATGATGAGAAATGGACCCGGGATGGCTCGGCAGGTGACAAAGTACTCCGCGGAATTCACCAAGGCTGAGCAGCCTGTGAATGACAGAGATGGAGATGACCAGCGGACTTTGTTGCAGGGGACTGTGGGGGAATTGAATTCCTGATTTGCACGGTTTGTGCATGTTGGTGTAGTTTAGTATACTGCAATATGAATAACACAGCCGGCACAAACGATGTAATAGGCCATCAAAGCATGCTAAGTTTGCGAGGTGGGAAGAGTTTGCCATGCATGCTTCCAGACATGCTTTTGCACGGTTCCTGCACATTTCCCAACATACCAGCCTCATGTTTCCCAAAATTGTTCCAATAGGGTAGAGGGCTAGCATGGAAATTTTTATATGACTGATGTGTCCATGAACACTCCAAAAAACATTATTCCCGGGTGGCTCCCACATGATCCCCACCTAAGGGAGGAGCCATAATATACATTCAATCTTACTTGCCCGGCAGGATAACTTTACTTTTGGTAGGATTTAGTAGGCACCACCTGGCAAGGACAATAATCCATCACAGTTCAGAGTATATGGCTAGCATCTCCGAATACAGTTGGTATATAGTTCAACGTCTAGACCAGATATCATTGCGGGCCCTTCCAAATCCTGGGGCGTAGGTAGGTACGTCAGCTGATATCCGAAGTCAGAGACCTCTCGAGGCCTTGTTGCCATGGCAGGGCCGCCACAATGCCGAAGCAGTGCAGCGAACCGCTGGTCTTCAGGTGCCGTCGGAGCAATGCGGTCGCGACGAGTCGAGCAGAGTCGAGCACCTTTGAAACCATGGAATGAAGAGAACGCGAGAGTGAGAGAGAGAGAGAGAGAGATGTAAAGAAAGAAAGAGAGGAAGAAAGAGGGCAAGACACTTTTACCAAACAATTGTCCTTCCTTCTAAAGCCAAGTGCTTTGAGATTTGCTGACCGAAGCCTCCGGGTGTTGCACACGCTTCTAATTTCTATCGGCATAATGGCCTCAGTATTCCCTGTATCGTGAGCACTCCATGTGTCAAGACGATGGCTCAGCAACGGGGTCGAAAGATGCGATCGGCTTGTTTTTGGCAGCCTCTGTGACGTTTGGGATGCTCCAAGTCTGACATGGTCTGGTTTTGTGACAATCCACTCGGCCTTGGTCTTGGTGCCAGAAGCTGGGAAGGGTTCAAGCTCAAGCTATGGTCTGTCGCGACTGCAACCATGGCATATGGTATCATATGGTTGCAGTCCGAGAATGTCCGAGACAGTCGCGCAGCGGGTGAAGGTACAGTGAACTCAAGCCCTCGAGACTAGACCGTGCGCTATGGCTTTTAACAAAGCACTTCCACAGACATGACGGTTGTGCATGAGCCGGCCAGCAGGGCCCAACGACGTGGTGCGGATTGCGCAGGGGCCGAAACGCAGTTAGATACATCATTACAACCCCTTCACCATCTCTAGCCTGAGGCAGCCGGACAGGGCTGCCAGGGCTGCATTTCCTGCACTTTGCGGAAGCTGAAACAGAAGGAAGAGATAGAGAGAGAGAGAGAGAGACAGGAACTTCTCCTCACCGTGTCCCTGTGGGACGGCTGCGTTGTAGCCAGACGCTGCCGAGAGAGAGAGAGAGGAACTTCTCTTTAACTGGAACTCAGAATTGTGTAGCCCATGAAGAAGCTTGCCAACAGGTTGTGGAGGGCTGGGCGGTCTTTGAGCGGCTGCAGCTGCCTGAGGGCCAAAGCTTTGTTGCCCTCAGGTATTCTTGGCCAGATCTCTCAGAGAACGCGAGAGAGAGAGAGAGAGAGAGAGAGAGAGAGAAAGCGCGAGGGAGCGAGCGAGCGAGCGAGCGAGCGATTGAAAGAAGATGATAAGTGTTTGTCAGAAGTGAGGGGCAGGAGTCCAAGACTTAAATTGAACCTAGATGTCTTTAGTGGCTTAAGATTGATGAGGACTTGTGCCACTCCACAAGTGCTTTGGACTTGCACGGTGCAATGCAAACCAGAGCAGAACTTAGATTTGATCTGTATTCTACCCTGAAGGAACGCTTTGCCTGATGGCAAGTGGATGGACTTCTCGTCACAGACTTATATAATGACATAGTGTGCGTTGGCCCGTGCAGCAAGCAACTAACTAGGTATACTCCGTGGTGCTTGACAATTGACAGGACAAGCTTGTCGCAGCTACTTGCCCAAAGCGATGGCACAAGACATGAAAAGACATGAGCATCCTTCAGTTTGCTAGGCAGATCGCACAACTTTAAAGATTTCGAAAGCGTTGAGCCCCTTGAGCCATTGCGCGCTTGCGTTTGGCCATGCTGGTTGGCCTGAAGCTTGGGGAACTCCAAAGCACCCGCAAGCCTCAAGAGCCTCAAGAGCCTCAGGTCACAGAGCCAGAGGCCTTCGTCCGAGCAGAGCCTTCGGAAACGGATGTCGATCATGCGGACCTGTATGTAGCAGATGCCAATGATGCCGACACTTCCATGAATTCCGAGCGTACCTGGAAGTCCTTCGACTCTTGGACGAAATATCCGAAGAGCGGCCCTTCCAATCGCTGGAGGCATGAAGAGCGGGCTCAACGGATGGAGAATTTCATGAAGCTGATGCAAGCACATCATTCAGGATTCAAACGGCTCATTCATCGTCGACGATTGGAGCCGCATGAGAGCTTCGACTGGTTTGGAGTCTTTTCCTTCAGGTGCCATGCATGCAACACTGCAACAGGCAGTTCTTGATTGGATGATGAGTCCCTTCCCATTCACCAAGCCTGAGTTCGAAGCGCAGTGCTCACAGATGCAGCCACTGGCCTATGTGTCTTTGACAAGTAGTACTGAGGCTTGATAGAGCTGATAATTTTTACTGGAGCAGATGGTTCTTTCCACAATGCAAGTTTTGCAGTTTTAGTACTCACCTTTGAGAGGCTGTCCTAATTAATATCCTAAACACCCCTGGTGTTTGCGATTATCTTTTCGTGCGCAGGGGATCCATACCTTCGCTCCAGCAGAGAAATGGTTCGACGCCTTTGCACAGTTCTTGTGATGCTTTCTTGATTGGTTAGAGGTTGCCTGTGCCAAAAAGCCAGGTGTCTGCTTACTCTGGTTCCGAATCTGGTCGTCAGGCCCTGGCCAAGTTCTTGGCAGCAGATCCTGCTGGCAGAATCCACCTGTAAGGTGCCACCCTGAAAGAGTTTTGGATTTGGATCCAAACGGAGCATGGTTTTGAACGGAGCATGCGAGGCTAGACTCATTGGATAAGTTGAACTCGAGTCGAATCATGCTCTATGCAGGACAAGTAGGAAGTGGGACAGACAGAGTAGGAAGTCGAACTCCATGGCGGATTTGCTTGACTTCCTTTGGTCGCGACTGAATGTTGAAGCATGATTGAAGTATGTTGTTCTAACACCTTGCTCCGGAATTTTGGCATTTCCAGCCTGCAGTCAGCAAGAAGGTTCAGTGCATAGTCCACCGAAAAATCATTTGTTGTTTTCTTACTGTGATTTTGGCTGTGAGACAACTGAAAAAATCATGTCTTTTTACTCAAAATTGGCTGCAAAACCACTGAATGGTCCACGTCAAAGGTGTTCATTGTGCAGGTGTCAATCCCACCAAGTGTTTTGCAGAGCTCCGACTGGCAGCTGGCCCTGCACCTTCAGCACCTGCACGGAGTGCCCTGGCCAATGCTTCTGAATGAGGAGAGTTGTAGAACTGCGGAGACAGACATTGCTGGTTTCTAGCAGCTGCGTAGCGGAGTTCACTTGAGGCAAATCTGCAACCCTCAGGAGGCAGGTTGCCGCTGTTGCGAGCTAGCCGATAGCTTTGCTCGCCAAGGTTCTCACGACGCGCAACCGGAATTGGACAACTTGAGGGAGGAGAACATGTGTGCAATGTTCCCACATGAAGACATGAAGGCAGTCTGCCAGCACCAACTACTGCACATTCGATGTCGGAGGAACTAAGCAAGCAACCGACCAACATACCAACATAGTGGTGGAACGACCAGCCAACCCCCGAAGCCTCAAAGGAGCTCGCCCAAGCCTTGCGGGAGGCTGATGAGGCTTGCATGAAGCTGCGACAGGTGGAGGCTAAGGCCGAGGCCGAGGCTGGTTGGATCCAGGGCTGGTCACTCTGGCATCATCGAAATCACATAGAAAGTCAACCCCTTTTGGCTCAAGCCGCGGAAGCATCGTCCCATTTCCATCGTCTCTTTCCCAACTCCACATGCAGCAATGGTCGACACGATGGCGGCGGAGATGTGCGATAAACTGGAGATGACCGTGTTGTATGAGCCGGAAACTCACACCATATGCTCAGTGGTGAGAGATGCAAGCAGCCACAAAGTAGCAGTGGTTGACTTGGTGGTGGGCTTGGACTCTCCATCCGAAACACCAACACTCAACATGCTGACCAGGTGATTGACTTCATTCAGCAAAACACATTAGAAGTTGAATGGGTCTTGGAGACTCAAGCGCATGCTGACCACTAGTCCACTGCGCCGAACATCCAGGAAACGCTTGGTGGCAAGATTGCCATTGGCGAAAACATCGAGCTTGTTCAGGAATCCCGGCCCACTTTCAGAAGGATGGCTCTCAATTTGGCAAGCCGTGACAAGCCTTTTCCGGTGGAGAAAGTAGGCTTGTTCAATCCAGCCATTTGCTTTGACATCCAGTTGTACCGGAAAAAGCCCAGGTCCCAGCGTCACCTTTCGTAGGATAGCAGAAAATCATAGAACATCACTGTTTCGCCCCGGTTGTTCCAGGCAGGGCATGGCAGGGATCCAACTACCTGTGACCATGGGCGGTCCAGCACAGGCACAGCGCAATTTTGGGGTCTGCCCCATGCATCACCGCAGGCACTGCAGCGGAGAGCGCCGAACGCACAAGCCCAACGACTCGGAGTCATCTACACATGTCAGCCACACACTGCATGTGTGCTATTTGATTGGAGACGCACTCTTCACTATGGCGCTGCACGTTGCGACTTCTCAGGAGGGTCATCGAGAAGGCTGTGCCAATCCAATCCGTCCAGAGGATCATGTCACTTCCAGAAGAGACCCACGTCCTTTTGGGCCACGACTACCTCGCAAAGGATGGCAGGAGGGCATAGGGATCAAACAATAGTACATTAAATAGATGTACTGTATGTAATGTAAATAGACATTATCCAATCAAAGAAAGAAGAACAGGTTGCCCAATCAAAAAATAATCGCCTAATCAGCTGATCCCTTGGTCCTTTGGTCCCCTCCTTTGGTGCCCTGCTCCTTGGGCCCCTAGTCCTTTGTTTGGTCCTGCTGCTGCTGCTGCTGCGACTACTACTACTGTACTACTACTACTCCTCCTCCTCCTCCTGCTCCTCCTCCTCCCTCCCTCCTCGTCCTCCTCCTCCTCCTGCTGCTGCTGTCCTACTACGCCCACTATTACTACTATTTTACTACTCCTCCTCCTCCTCCTACGACGACGACGACGACTCCTACTCCTACTCCTACTTACTCCTACTGCTACTGCTACAACAACAACTACTACTCCTACTACTACTCCTACTCCTACTCCTACTCCCCGTCCTGCTCCTGCTCCTCCTCCTCCTGCTGCTGCTGCTGCTGCTATCACTACTACTAGTAGTCCCACTACCACTAGAAGTCCGAGTGCGGAATATTTTTTTGATGTGTTAGTTGTTACATATTATATCTTGAGTCTCTCCCTTCCCCAGTAACAGTCAATAAAAAGTTTCTTTACTTGGCAGCCATCCAGAAATTGCACCATGGATTCACGTTTTTTCATTTGAAGATTTCAGGGCAGCCAGGCATTGGTCAGCGGCAATGTTCATGTGTTTTTGGAACGCTTGGAAACCTGTTTGTTCATGTGTTTCTTCGTGCAAAAAGTCGTGCTCCAGATTGTGCTCCAAATCGTGCATTCTTCGTGCAAAAAA
>CAXAMN010019324.1:0-42944 GCA_963970005.1 Durusdinium trenchii | reverse complement strand
GTTTGGGGCCTGAGGATTGTTGTTGTTGTTGGTGGTGGTGGTGGTGGCCCAGTCAATCGAAGACAACTCTCGCAGCCCGAAGACAGCTCTGCTTTTCTTCCCTTCCCCGTTCCATGGAAGTCGTAGAATAGAGGATGTTTGAGAGTGCAGCGTTGTATCCACACTGAATGTATGATTCTTTATGAACCGTCGACTCCTTAGATATCTTAATGAGTTCACCACCGAATCTGTTTCAAGACGTGTGACAGACAACTTGGCAAACAGAAACCTCTCCAAGGATGGCTTCCTGTACGACACGGAGCTGCGCCCGTTCGCAGACAAGTTTGGCTTTGAGGGATCTGCCAGCGAATGGGTTCGGGACCAAGTCCGTTCAACGCATCAAGGCAACTGTGCCCTGACGGCATTTGTCGTTCCAACCAAACTGAGGCCGAGGAGCACCTGTGGCCTGCACATATTTTTGTCAGTGTCCTGCTGCTAACGACAGTCAACTCATGTGATTTAGTAGAGACTGTAGAGTTTTCTTTTGTTTAAAGTGCCATCGAACTTTCTTTCGCAGACATCAACGCAAGTGCAGGAGTATCAGACCCTATGCAACGAGTATCGCTGCTCACCAATGCAGGTACCCAAGGGCCCAGGGTGTATACGGTATACGCATCATCAGAGTTCCTATCGGAGCTTACCTCAATACCTCCGGACGAGACCACGATTCACTCTCGCACAAGTTTTTGTGGCCACATACCAGACCAAGTCGCAGAGTGGTTCATTTTTGGAGTAGTGATCATATGCAGGGCATGGACATGGTTGCCTTCGCAAGAATGCTCGATGATGAGTGCAGCTCTGAGAGGTCGAGGCATCAGGAGAGAGGTTGATTTGGAGGTGAAGGTCTTGGTTGATGTGGGCTTGTTTCTTGCTCTCTTATTGACATTCTTTCAAATGATTTCCTTCTTGGAAAGGATTTGCACATCCGTAAATCTTTCGGATGATTTGGAGCGATTTTCACATTTTCACCTTTGAAGATCTCATTTGTTAGATCTACTTCCCCAAGGCATGGCTGTCCTTTGAGCGATGCGGAGCTGGCCGGGTTGCTGCGTGTCGAGCCGAGTGGAAGTTGGACGAGTCAGATGGATATGACCAGGAATCCTCCAGCAATTGCACAGACTGGTCAGCGTGACAAGGTGAGTCAAACCAGCTTCCACGGGCTGGTAGTCCGGAACTCAGCATTTATGACAGTTCACGGCCCCCTACAGTAAATTGGCCATCTGCCTGGCGACACGTTGAAACACTTTGAATTCAATTGAAATCGCTGGTACTTTGCCGGAAACCTTGACGACGATCTTTTCACCAGAGGTATTGTTGATATCATTTGCTGATACTTGCAGTTCCCGGGCAAGCCGGCGGCGGAAGTTTCCTATAAGAACAAATTGACCTATAGGAGTGTTCCGGTTCTCTCAAACACGCGCGTCCCCCAGTCAAACGCACGCGCTCCGGACTTCAACCTTCAGTACAACTTGCCTGTTGACAAAACAATCAACTGTAACCAGTGTTGGGTTATGATGAGTGGTGTATGATGAGTGATGTATGATGAGTCTTGTATGATGAGGGGTGTATGACGAGTGGTGTATGATCAGTGGTGTATGTTGAGTGGTGTATGATGAGTGGTGTATGATGAGTGGGCAGCGAGAGATGACTCAGCAATGAGAGATGACTCAGACTCAGCAACCACAGATGACTCAGCAGCGAGAGACGACTCAGTCGCGAGAGATGACTCAGCAGCGACAGATGACTCAGTCGCGAGAGATGACTCAGCAGCGGGAAATGACTCAGCAGCGAGAGATAACTCTGCAGGGAGAGATGACTCAGCAGGGAGAGATGACTCAGGAGCGAGAGATGACTCAGCAGCGAGAGATAACTCAGCAGTGAGAGATGACTCAGCAGCGAGAGATGACTCAGCAGCGAGAGATGACTCAGTCGTGAGAGATGACTCAGCAGCGAGAGATGACTCAGTCGCAAGAGATGACTCCTCCGCGTACTAAAGTTGTACTGCAAAATGGCCAGTTCTCAGCTTCCAGCTCCACAGGTTGCTCCGCATACTAAAGTTGTACTACATAGTCGCCAGTTCTCAGCCTCCAGCTCCCCAGATACTCCGCGTACTAAAGTTGTACTACAAAGTGGCCAGTTCTCAGCTTCTAGCTGCACAGGTTGCTCCGCGCACTACAGTTGTACTACAAAGTCGCCAGTTCTCAGCCTCCAGCTCCCCAGTCACTCCGCGTACTAAAGTTGTACTACAAAGTCGCCAGTTCTCAGCGTCCAGCTCCACAGGTTTCTCCGCGTACTAAAGTTGTACTACAACGTCGCCAGTTCTCAGCTTTCAGCTCTACAGAATGCTCCGCGTACTAAAGTTGCACTAGAAAGTCACGAGTTCTCAGCTTCCAGCTCTACAGATTGCTCCGCGTACTAAAGTTGTACTGCAAAGTCGCCAGTTCTCAGCTTCCAGCTCTACAGATTGCTCCGCGTACTAAAGTTGTACTAGAAAGTGCAGCTCTACAGATTGCTCCGCGTACTAAAGTTGTACTAGAAAGTCGCCAGTTCTCAGCTTCCAGCTCTACAGATTGCTCCGCGTACTAAAGTTGTACTAGAAAGTCGCCAGTTCTCAGCACCAAAAGCGCTGCGCCTGCCACGAAATCTGTACATGGAGGTTCACAAAGTGCTGCGCCTGCCACGAAATCTGCACCTGGAGGTTCACAAAGTGCTGTGCCTGCCACGAAATCTGCGCATGGAGCTCCACAAAGTGCTGCGCCTGCCACGAAATCTGCACCTGGAGGTTCACAAAGTGCTGTGCCTGCCACGAAATCTGCGCATGGACGTTCACAAAGTGCTGCGCCTGCCACGAAATCTGCACCTCCAGGTTCACAAAGTATTGCGCCTGCCACGAAATCTGCGCATGGACGTTCACAAAGTGCTGCACCTCCCACGAAATCTGGACATGGAGGTTCACAAAGTGCTGTGCCTGCCACGAAATCTGCACTTCAAGAAACAAGTGAAAACTCTAATCCCAATGGAGGGACGTTTCCGACCATGCCCGACCATGATCCGAGCATGACCCGAGACCGTCTCGCGCCCGTCGTTCCGCAGAGCTAGACTTGCCAGGTTTGAAGCCACCGGTTCTATTGAAAAATACAGCATTTCGCGCGTCCGCTATCTCTCCAAAACGCATTTTGTATTGCGCCTGCCACGAAATCTGCACCTGGAGGTTCACAAAGTGCTGTGCCTGCTACGAAATCTGCGCGTGGAGGTTCACAAAGTGCTGTGCCTGCTACGAAATCTGCACATGGAGGTTCACAAAGTGCTGCGCCTGCCGCGAAATGCACCTGGAGGTTCACAAAGTGCTGCACTTGCCACGAAATCTGGACATGGAGGTTCGCAAAGTGCTGTGCCTGCCACGAAATCTGCGCTTCAAGAAACAAGTGAAAACTCTAATCCCAATGGAGGGGCGATTCCGACCATGCCCGACCATGATCCGAGCATGCCCCGGGACCGTCTCGCGCCCGTCGTTCCGCAGAGCTAGACTTGCCAGGTTTGAAGCCACCGGTTCTATTGAATCATACAGCATTTCGCGCGTCCGCTATCTCTCCAAAACGCATTTTGTATTGCGCCTGCCACGAAATCTGCACCTGGAGGTTCACAAAGTGCTGCGCCTGCCACGAAATCTGAGTCATCTCACCAGTGGTGTATGATGAGTGGTGTATGATGAGTCGTGTGTGATGAGTGGTGTATGATGAGTGGTGTATGATGAGTGGTGTATGATGAGTGGTGTATGATGAGTGGTGTATGATGAGTGGTGTGTGATGAGTGGTGTATGATGAGTGGTGTATGATCAGTGGTGTATGATGAGTGGTGTATGATGAGTGGTGTATGACGAGTGGTGTATGATGAGTGGTGTATGATGAGTGGTGTTTGATGAGTGGTGTATGATGAGTGGTGTATGATGAGTGGTGTATGATGAGCGGTGTATGATGAGTCGTGTGTGATGAGTGGTGTATGATGAGTGGTGCATGATGAGTGGTGTATGATGAGCGGTGTATGATGAGTGGTGTATGATAAGTGGTGTATGACGAGTGGTGTATGATGAGTGGTGTATGATGAGTGCTGTATTGAACAGCTGTTGAATGTCCGTAACACGGAAGTTTTGCACACTAAACTTCCTTTGATCAGTGCCAGTGTGTGCAAACTTTTGCCATTTGACTAGGGAAGTCTTCTTGGGCCATGGGCCCACAACGATTTGACAGGCTTTTCTTTCTTGGGGGACATGGTAAGGAGTAGATCTGGGAGATATCTTCTTGTTCTTTTGGAATCTCAGTCTTGACGAAGACAAAACCATAGTTTTGTAGGATTGGATTGTCATCGTTGCCTTTGAGGCTAACCCGTTCTGCAATTTTCCTGTCTGCAGCCTGTTGTTTGATGGGCCGGCTGGGTACCGATGAGGAGCCCATCCGCCCATCCGTCGGACCGCCAAAGTCGCTGGTCACCCACGCCCATGTTCGACACCCCGATCACTTGACGGATGCCAACGGCCCTGGAAGCTGGGGGCTTGTTTTTCCCCGGAAACTTGTACAGCAGGTGGGAAAGAACTGCACCGCTTGTGGTGGAAGGTAGTTGTGTTTGGTTGATGCCGTGAAGAAGGCAACCTGCATCAAATCTCAGTTGAAGGCCTTTGAGATCGGACCGGAAGTCTTCAAGCATGACTAATTCATTGATTGAGCCAGTCTTGGAGGATGACAGATTCATTGCACTCCTCGTTACGTTTATTTTTCTTTTAAATGAGCCGCCGGTTGCAGCACAAGAAGAGCGTTTAGCCAGTTGACCATGATATGAGATGATAAAAACATGTAAGTTTCAAGTTCGCCCCTGTCCGCATTGGCCATTGCCATGCCACTGGACCGTGAGCTCTCGCAGCGGCTGGAGAGGAGCCATGGAGAGGAATAAACACCGTAAAGTCACAGTGTTTTGGCATCAAAAGGTTTCTCGAAGAGACCAGTACGGTCTTCAGGGGTCGATACTTTCGACTTCCAAGAGTGTAGCTCAGAGGGATCATGAGGGATCATTATGGGCGTGTTGTTTTGGAGCTTGCCAGATAGGATAGATTGGCAATTGGTTTCCACCAGGACGCACCGGACAAGGTTCCTTAGCTCACTCACCATTGCAGTGCCTTGGACATGTCTTGAACATCTTCTCCAATACAATTGGTCCAATATCCCCTTCTCCGAAGCAATTCCCATCACTTCTTGGTTTCTGTGTTTGGGAAGATCACTCACTTGAGTAATGACCATATTCAAAAAACTCTCCCACCAAGCCCAAGATCTTTTTCCTCCCCCGAAGCTGCAGCTCCGATTTCTGCCCATGGGCCAGGGGGGAGGCCGAAGGTGACCTGTGGCCTCATGAGTAGATGACTTCGAGTGACGATCGTTTCCGCTTTTGAGAACAACAATTTAACAACAACAACAACAACAACAACAACAACAACAGTTTTCACAAAAGCACAGTCAACTTTTGTCACCCTACTTTGACATCGAAGGAGGCGGGGCCGAGCAGATGCAGATGCAACATCTCCTGCTGAACCCGCTGCCGGGAACCACAGTGGGCTTTATTTGTTTGATCTACAGTCATCTTCAGGGAAGTATCTTGCGAAGAGCATGTCAGGTTGTTGCAGTTGAAAATTTCTAGCTTGCCTCCTGGCTTTTCTCCAAACATGTATGTATATAGGCTTGCAGAATTCAATTTTGGGTCGCAAGAGTGTGTTTCTTCCTGACCGCTTTGCCCACGACTGACCCCAGGTGGACCGGGAACGCTACGAGGCGCACATCGATCAAGAGTTGAAGTCCAAGTTACGGCAGCAGTCGGAGCTGATCATGCGTTCCTGGGACCGAGCTCAGAGGGTGACACGACAGCGATACACGTTTTCGACGGCGAATGTTTTGAGACACACTGGACGTCCCAAAAGTGTGCTGATCATCGTTGGAGTTGTACAGTTGTACATTATAGTAGAAAGATGCAGCTGCGGAGTTTGATATTGTAAAGATGGTGCTGATCTTGATGACTTTGTAAAGACTCTGCTTGCTGAAAACTTTGTTCTTCTTTGTGGACACTCTTCCTTTCTGAATCTTCTGACAATGGTGCTGGTGATGCTGTTTGGGCTGCTTGCATTTTTAGCATTTTCTTTCAGATTGTAAACAATGAAGAACGTGTCAATATGATTGTTTTGTGCACCATATTTTTAACCTTTCAAACCTAGAAGCTTCCGCAGTGTTTTGCAGTGTTTTCTTACAAACACCTCTCCAAGGTTTTGAGCTACTCTTGCAAAAACAAAGAAATGACTACAGGTCAAATCTAGTCAACACCACTATGTACAGTGCTTTGCAGCATTTGTTTCCAACAATACACTCTGAATCCAATACTTTTGAAGTATATCGGGGATAGGGTTTGGAAAAACAAACAATTAAACACAACAAACACAAATACAACAAGAACACACAAACACAAAACAACAAACATCCAGGCACAGCCTAAACACTTGGTGTCTTTTGCTTTTTGTGTGCTTAGTTTTTGCATTGGACAATTTTACCTCAAGCAATTTGTTTTTCTTTGGGAATTACCGTTTGTGTTGTTATGTTCTTTTTTGGGTTTCACAAACCCTATTTTACAACACACGGAGTTATTTGTATATAGTTGATTTTGGAAAGCATTCTCACGTATAAAGTATTGAGCAGTTGTCATCCCTGGTTAACCCCCCCTGCACAAAGTTTCTCCCTTATTCACAATCTTCCCGTGTAGTACAAACATTTGCTCAGAGACGTATCTTCATTGACAAGACTTTTCTACTAAACTAACAATGCATAACCCCCCTTTCTTTCCCCTTTTTTCCAAGGATTCCATTTTATCCTTCCACAAGCCTACTTCTGTGTGAATGCCTTATCCTCCATATATGAGAGTGTTGTCCTTTATAAGGGCATCATACTTTGTGTTATTTCAACCTACTTTTTCTTTTAAGGATCTTCTCAATTGCACAAGTTCTCTCCTTTATGAAACTGATCATCCTACACACCCTTTTGCAAAAGCATCCATCAGTGCAAAAAGCTTGTTTGTAGAAGCTCAAGTTGTTGTGACCTCCTTTGTAATGCTTATTTACTCATTTCCCAAGTCTCAAGTCTTCCTTTTCCTGATTTTCTATGACTGTTCCAACATGCTGCCAACATAATGACATAGCCCAAGTATGGTGTGACCCTCAAACCCAGGCAGACATGCATTCTTGATGTAAAACATGGTCTTTAAAACGGTATTGGTTCTTCTCTGTAGGGTTGTCCTCCTGACAAAGTAGTATCCCTTTAAAGGTCTGCCTCGTCTATGTAGACAAATCCTAATCCTTCCATTCAACACTCTTTTGCTTTACCCGTATCCTTCTGTATCATAGTTTCCTTCCAATGAAGTGCAACACTTTATTTTTTGTCCTTTCCCCAATCTTTCCCTCCATCAAAATTTGCAATTTGCCTAGGTTTCAGACTAGGTTTTTAAAAGTCTTCACGCTATTTACAGTGTGTTTGAGGTCTTGTTTAACAACGTGCTTTCTCTCAAGCACACGGCCCTCTATCTTACGAGTACCTTTTTGGACAGTTTTGATCAGGTCAGACCAACTCGGGGATGAGCGACTCGTGCAAGAGACCGACTCGCTACGAGGCGCACATCGACCAGGCCGAACGGTGGGCAGATGGTTTCCACACGAATGCTGTTTCCACACGATTTGTTTCGCGCCTCTTCAGCTATTGAATGCTGGCCCAGCGAAGCAAGAGGCTAAGCAACCTGGTCCCCCAATGCAGGAGTTGGCGAAGAAGTTGCAGAAACGTCAGACGGAGCTGCAGCTTGAGGGTGAAGGCAGACCTCGGTCTACCAAGGCACGAAGCACACAGAGCGCCCATGTTAGGGGTGCAAAAGGATGCAATGCAAGGGGAATTGTGGGTTGAGGTGTTCGATTGCATTGCTGATCCTGGGGAGGTACTGGAACCGTTTTGTGAGCACGAGTGAAGCACCTGGTGTTTCTCATTGTTGAAGAGATTTCTGTCCTGCCTTCGTGAAACAAACATAGACTCATCTGAGAAGAAGTACGGTGGAATGTGGGAAGCCACGTCAGTTGCGCTGAAGCCAGCATTTGGGATCTTCGCACGTCCGCATTTATGGCACCAGATGATCAGACAGACTTGAAATGCATTGACATGCTTTATGTTTTCTCTTTCTGCTTTCTGCTTCGTGGTGCTTCTCCCCGCACCCGCAGGTAGAGGGCCTCCGTGGTAATTCCACGTTTGAAGCCCACATTGACAACGAGCCTCTTGGCGATGTCGGCCACCGGGATAGAAACGCAGGTTGGCTGGTTGGAGGATTGTCGAAATTCATTTATCCTTCCACTTTTGTGGTTTTGCACCAGCCCCAGGCCAGTCCCTTCAGTTGCCCTAGGCTCGCAGCCAAGCTGCGGAAACGGCTGGAGGTGGAAATGGCTCCCCAAACGGCCGCTCCTGCGGCTAGGCTCGAGAAAGACGAGGTGCGACAAAACCCAGGACTGACTGGGTGGGGCGCAAGACAAAAGACACCAAGAAACCAGAGTCAAAGAAGGATTGCCGAAAGCATCGAACTTCCTTGTCGCAATATCTGCTCAACGGAAGCTTTGCAGGGAATCGACATGCTCGACCTCTGTTGGATAGCCGTTTCGGTGCCAATCAGAGCTATGCCACCTATGCCAAGCCAAATACAGCAACAGTCGGGAAGTTACACGAGGGCGCCATGGGAATGACCGCGGCGACCCCGTTGCCAAAGCTGGGAGCCCAAGATTTTTGAAGACAACGTTTGTTGGACATCATTGAACACGTACTTGGACTTACTACTGGTACTTAGTCTGGAGGTAAACTGGTGGTCATGTGGCTTGCACACCTGATTCGGATGCATTCTGGCACCTCAACATAAATCACAGAATGTCCTTCAGAGCCTTCCCACGCAAGCCGCAAAACGTTTTGTTACTAACGCTGATGCGAGGAGCCATTGACGCAGCGCATTAAAACCCCGTGAGGTCCATGATGGCACAAGCTTTAAGGACCTGGACTGGCAATGAACTAATCACTGACGTCAGTCACATTGATGTGGGATCCCTTGCTTCGATTTGGACATGCAGCACACTGAAATGCAAACATGGAAGGTAGCACGTTCGGGTGAGTTATCCTGATGCTTTGTTGAAGAAGGGTGGATCACGGGCCATCACCAAGTCCTTGTACACCTTGCAAGGTTCTTGCATCCAACATCTTCCTGCAGATCTCTTGGCATCTAGGCCAACTGGAAGTCTTGGCGTCCTTGAACTTTTGCAGCTTGCACCCAACACCCTGTGGAAAGAAGACGTTGGAATCCCCCGAACCCAAAGGCCTAAGCGCAAGAAAACAAACAAATTAACGATTTTGGGGTGTTGAATTTTGGCAAGGAGACGGCGGTTAACGTGCCTCAATGGTTGCCTCACAGGGAGATTGAGGATAACAATTGGTTTCCTAATTTGGAGTTTTGTTTTGACTCTTGACCAACTTATGTGTGACATCTGTGAACTGCTTCAATAACCTCATTGGTGCACCTAGTTGGAGTGTTTCGTGAATATGCCTGCATAGATGGCTCCTGACAGGTTAAGGTTGGGATGACACCATCACGAGCAACATGCTTGACCGCAGCAGAGGAAATTTTGTGACTCAAATATGCTTCGCCCTCACAAAGACTGAAATGGCAATCGTCTCTGATTAGAAAACAACACGCTGCACTCGAACCACAAGCATTGTTGATTTGGTATGATTTGGTCAAGTGTTGCTTTTGGGTACCTTGAACGCAAAACACCCTCCAGCATGGAACGGCGACTCAAGGTGAGGATCCTGATGGCTTGTGGTGCCATTCTTTTGTTGCTTGCTTTGCTTGGGGTCTTGATCTATGGCGTGGTACACCCGACTCCATCCGGCCAACCATACGACCAAGAAAAGACCATCTTCACGACCATTATGGGTGTGTTTGGATTTGCTGGCATCATTGTATGCTGTGCTGGATGCTTCACTGCCGGCGATGAATACAAAGATCAGCCTGTAGGCACTAGGACGGGTACATCTGAAAGAGACAGCGCAATATATATGAGAGAAACGGTGGGCGCGGCTGACGAAGAGGCGGCTGTTTAACCAATTGTGATTCTTCTTGTGTCTCGAAGAGACCTTCAAATTTTGGAAGAGTGAACATACACAATTGCACCTGCTCTTCAGGCTGAGTGTGCTTTGGAGTCTCAAAGAGACTTTCTTGTTGGGTGACACTTTAATGGCCCTGGTTCAAGATCGATTTCGCTTGTATCTCCAACAAAGATCGCAAGTTTACCGAGGACAAGGCCGCTCGAAAGGAAAACCGACTGATTGAACACATCTAGTTGGGTTGTGAGATTACGAAAGCCAGCCTTCGTAGAAGGCGTCAGCTGAGTTGTGCTTGGCGAACGAAGTGAGTAGTTAGGGGGTCTGGGGGGGGTGGCCCGCAAAAGGTACACGTAGACTCGGCACATGCTGGGGGAGGAGGGTGGACGGATAGAAGGTTTTTTGAGGTGATTTTTGAGGGGTGGTGATGCAAGAAATGCAATTTGCATCATTTGCATCATCTGAATGGTAAGGTGTAGTTGGCACCTTGCCAGGTATAGATACCCAGGGCAGCTATAGTGCAGTTACCAGGTATAGTACTTCAAGTTCCCTTTCCATCAACCGCTCAATAACCTTTACACACGCACAGCAATCCGCAGCTTTGAAGTCTCATGCGCGCGATACCTGGGAATAGAATTGTAGCTACCCTGGGTCCGTACAAATGCTATGTTGCTATACCTCTTACACACCTATATAAGTTCAAAGCACCAATGAGACTTCAAAGCTGTGGTTTGCTGTGCATGTGTAAAGGTTATCGAGCGGTTGACGGAAAGGGAACTGGAAGTACTGTACCTGGCAACTGAATTCTAGCTACCCTGGGTATCTATACCTGGGTAAGAAGGGGGGTTCGGGGGGAAGTTCAATGCAAGAATGAGACTTCAAAGCTGTGGATTGCTGTGCGAGTGCAAAGGTTATCGAGCGGTTGACGGAAAGGGAACTTGAAGCACTATACGTCACTATACCTGGTAACTGAATTGTAGTTACCCTGGGTATATATACCTGCGCCAGCTGAGTAAGAAGGGGGGTTCGGGGGGGTGGCCTGAGAAAGCACATTCGAAAGTAAAAACGCAGGCTTTCGTTTTGCAGCTTCTCAGGTTTTGTGGGGTCCAGTGGCTAGTGGACAGGTGAAACTTGGAGAAACACGGTCTCGTCATGCCCTCATACCACAAGAGACTGTTGGTAGCATGTGAGGTTCGTTCACCAATTCGCCTGACATTTGTTATATTTGTTGGAGTTTTACCACCTTCGAGCAGCTTTCTTGGTGGCACGAGCTATTTGCAAAAGATCAGCACATGGTCGAGGACGACCCTTGAACTCTTTAAATCACCTATGTGACCAAAGACCAAGAGGATGTCCAAATTTGGGAACCCCGGAGTTCAAAATTGGTGCCTTATTATCGATCATGTATCGATGAAAACATAGGACAGCAACACATTGGTAGCCCAATTTCTGGGTGAAGCTTCGTGGATGTTCCCAGTGCTTTTGTCAATTGTATTTGCAGCCCTTTCAGGCCTATGAATTTGAATTCAGAGATCCCCAAACTACAAGGTGTGTGTGTGTACTAATGCTAGTTACTCCTCTTGTACTTTCTATAGCGGGGGGACCGTCCATGTGCTGTGCACGATAGTCCAAGGAAGCGGCGACAGTACATGCAGATATCCCGGCTGATGACCGTGGCGTACCTGCGTACCTGCTTGAGTTTGTGAATCTTGATAGTTACGTCCCACTCTAGAGTCTTGGAGGCTGTTTCCAGGGTTGGTGAGGTCGTGCTGCAGTAAAGGCCGCATTTGGCAGACTGCACTTGTCGTTCGATCCGTGTTGTCGAGTTGTTGAGAGCTGTTGAGTGCCTTTGACATGGAGGACCTTTTCTACCTGTTGCATTTGGAGACGGTTGAACTCTACTGCGTGCTACCTTTTCTACCCAGGCAACTTTCTCCATTAGGCAACTTTAGGGCAAACTGCGCGATCAGAGTGCGGTGCGTGTGCGTGTGCGTGTGCGTGTGCGTGTGGGTGTTTGTGTGTGTGTGTGTCAACGGGACATTGGTGCCCAATCGCTGAGTCCCATGCTTGCCCAAGTTCACCACTTCTTCTGCGCAAGACAGCTCAACCTGTGAGACAGCACAACCTGTGCAGGCACTTCCGCCTCCACGGTGCTGGAGTACCTCTTGCATCACGATGATGTGCGGCTCAAGACTCTTCTTGATGAGTGCGAGCAGCGGATCAGAGACTGGTAAAGTTTGAAGTCGTTGAAAGTTGGCAACAAAGCCATCCAACCTGGAGTTAAACATGTTTAAAGATCAGTCTCTGGTAAGACGCCACGGGGACCGCCAACAATCTCCAACAGCTGGCACGGGGAAAAAGGTTTGTATGATGCGTGAAACACATCTGAAATGACTTTGCCTTGTTCAAGGGAGGTTAAGGCGGGTAAGGCAAGGGTTTGGTTTCACGTTTGTTTGTTTGACTGTTGACCTTTGCAGACACCGTATGGCAACGACTGTAAGTTTGGACTGTAACTCCTTGCTTCTTTGAAGTACCCCCACACTCAATTGCCCTTGGTGGTGCTGACGATTCTTTGCACCCGGCCCTCTATCAGCAAAAAATATACATGTATATATATATATATCTATAAATAGACAAAAACACATATATCTGAATAGACACACAATATATATATATATAGACAATATATATACACAGTATTTATATAAACATTATACATACATATAAATCATCATTCCAGCCAACGTGTGACCCTTGACTGTAGCAATGGCTGAAAGAGTTCTGCGTTGCAGCAGGGTATTGCAAGCAGTAAATCAAACCGATTGCTCGACGGAACGGAATGGCCAACCAATTCGGGGCTGTTGCTATCACCAACGTGGAATCACCAAGGATCAGATCGAAACTGGACCAACAAGTCTCGATTTTGAACAGTGGGTCGGAACTCATGGCCCATTCTTTGGAGCGTTCCCAAGCGCACATCTTGGGATCGTCACTTAGGGCTCTGCCTTGAAATGATGCATAAGCCCAAGGATGCATAAACATACTATAGGTATTTCTACATCCAAACATTGTGGGCAATCCTCATGACTCATGCCACGAGGTCCTGCCAGAGGCTGAAGAAGTTGTGCTGCTTTCGTGCGATGCCTTTGTTGGGCAATCTGCCTGTGTCTTGCGGGTATGGTGGTCACTGGTGCAGCTTTGCATATGCGGCGTATGCTGCGCTTTGAGCAGGAGATGGAGACGGAGACCTGGATGGAGAATTGGCGCAAAGGTTACGCCAGCGCAGACAAGTGACTTGGATGATGCAGATCGCTGGCATTGTTCAGCTTCATATAATCTCTCTGAACTTGAGGTTAGCTGAAAGCTTCAATTGTCGGATGCAAAGACCTGAAACACTGGATACAGTTATATATATATATTGTTACTACTAGTAAGGCACTTGTTACTACTAGTAAGGCACTTGTTACTACTAGCGATGCACCTGTTACTAGTAGCTTGTTATATATATCCTGCAGATTCCGACAGATTCTCTCACCAAAGATCTCCCGACCCGTCGGACACCTGGGCGGTCAGAGGTTGTGAACGCACAGGGGGACGTTTTCGAGAAGGGTGCGCAGCAACAGGCGAGGCCGCAGATGGCTGAGGCGAGATGATAGAGATTTTCGAGTTGACAGCTGAGGGAAAGAACATGTGTTATCTTTTAAGGACAGACAGAGGAGGCCTAGGAACTATTCTGCGTCCTGAGTCCTGTGCTTCAAAGTTGTTCGTGTACATGTAGTTTGGTTTGCAAACTTGGACCTTTGGTCACTTGACGAGGTCCTGGACCAGATACAGAGCATACCTGAGACCAAGCAAAAGCGCCGAGACGTGACTGAAGAAGGGTAAGTTCTTTGCCAATGTTGGAGAAGATTCAGACGACTCATATGTACTTTCCATTTTTGTCAATAGGACCCCTAAGACACAGGAATTTGTGCTTCTTCAAGTTTGCCTCTTTCCCATGTGGCTATATTATTCATCAAAACAATTGTTTTCTTTTTTGTGGCTGCAACGAACAGGTGAATTTGCTGACAATGTCAGTCATGGTCAGGTTATGTCCAGACTGCAATATTGAAAGAGTCATGTAGAGTACTCAAGCTTGGTTTTGATGAAGATTGGACATCGTCACATAGTCCAACCTTAAGTCGTTTTGGGAGTCGTTTTGCTTGTTTTGTTCGGTGGATGCTTCGGTGCTTGAAGGATTTTGGTGGCTATTTTGCTGCTCATTGGTGGTGACTGCTTATGGAGCTTACCAGCTGCAGCCTGTCGAGTGAAGGTGTGTGAGAGCGTCACTCGAAACGTTGGACCCTGAGCCATGCGCTTGAGATTCTGCCGCGGCAAATTCGTGCACTCCTTTGCCTGAAGCTTTAAGTGGGCAAAGGCAGAATTTGATGAATTGCAAGAGACCGATATCTGGCATCAAAAGCCAAAAGTTCGCCAAGAGCCTGACGTGCGGCGGATTCAATGAGCGACGCTGCAGCGAGACTCGCAAACCTAAGAGCTACATGAACGAGTTGTAGATGACACTCACACCGTCAATCTAGGCATGTATGAAACTCAGAATTCAGTGGCACCCAACCAATCTACTGAAGTCGTTCTGAGCTTCAGAAAAAAGGACACATGTAAAGTGGCAAAACATCGTCGTAGACAGCCTGTACAACAATTGAACTTCCATCATGAAGCTCTATGTAGGTATGTTTGGAGGGCTATTACATTTGCCCCGCCCTCTTTCCTGGTACGTGACAAGACAAGCTGGTCTTTTTGGCGGGCAGCTGGCATTGGATTTTTGTGCATACACATACGCGTGGCCCACAGACATTCCTGCAGCCATGTGTAAATAGCATGACAAGCATATAACTATATATATATATAGCTGCTTCCATTTCAAAGAGCCAACCCTGTTCGCAGCTGGAAAAGGGTTGTAATTACAGCTCTGAATGTCTAGAGGGACTTCAAGTATTGATGATGTGGTCGGGCTTTGCGGAGATGTGAAAGCAGTGCTTGGGATGACATTGATGTGATACAGAATCAAGCCACTCAATCAGCCAGCAAGAATCTTCTCAAATGAGTCAAGAACCCAACTAGGGGACAACCGCCCCCATGGCGCATACCTTGGCACCGTATTTGGAGGCGCAACAAGAAGAGAAAAAACACAGGTCCTTTCTTGTATAGCGATGGAGGGGTGGTCATCTTTGGTGAGGTCATCCGCCACACGCTGAATGCCGCCCTTTGCTTGCAGAACTACCCGTCGCAGGCGAGATCGAAGCCAGGTGAGACGCGAGACGAGATGTCCGAAAACGTTTCAAGGTGGTGGAGCGGCAAAGTCGGCCTGAGATTGAGTTCAAGGCCTGACCTCATTTGCAATTGCTGCATTCATTGGCACACAAAGGTCTGGAGTGCGATTCAAAGGCTCAATTTTCTTTCTGTGCAGTTGGTGCAATTTCAGTACCAGTTCCCTTTGCTTGATATTTTTCAAAGTCAAGAGCCAAGAAGGAGTGAAACAGAGAAGCTGGACAGTAGGGGAAGGATAGTTGAGAGACATTCAGCAACTCACCTGACCTATGCCAAACACGCAGTACCAATGTGCTTTTGGCTGCTGGTTTTGCCGGACGATTTCAAGCTGCGACGGAGGACACTGCGGCGGTGATCCTCAAACCGCTTGTGATTGCGAGGGATGAGAATGAGAAGTGTTTGATTGCGACTCATCTAAGTCAAATGCAATGCCGTAATGGGAAGCTTGCATGCTGGATTCAGAATCTGCTTTTGCAGAATCCTGGAAGTTCTTCGGGTTCCAAAAGTCGGGGTTGACTGTCAGCAAATTGAGCACCCACGGAACTCTTTTTGAACTATCCAGTAAACTAAGAATTTGATGAGGGCGACCAAGTGGACATGATGGAACATCCATGGGTCGTCCTGGTTCTGGTCACAAGTGCCCCTTTCCAGCTCGAGCTGAGGAAGCTTCGGTGAATGCGGTGAGAGTCAGCATCAAGGCGCATCAAGCGGCGCGAGTCAGCATTTGTTCATTATGTTGCCCATGATCGCTGCGTGTTTCGCTCCATTGCCACGTTTGGTACTCCTTGAGTTTCACACGACGTTTCACCCGACGTTTTATCCTTTGGCTATATTCCAGATGCATGGCTCATGGCACACACCCTTTACATAACCCACCTTAGGGTGAAGGGGCTTTATATAAAGGGGCGGAGACTTCGTTGGACCGCAAATGAGGTATGCTTGGCAGTTCATTCTGTTTGCTTGACCACTTACCACTCCGACAACAAGACCCCGACACTGAAGCAATCAATTCCTGCGTTGATGGCATTTTGTGGCTCCAACACGTGTAACACACCAGATGAAGCCATCAACTGTAGTGTATAACTGTATATATTCAAGCTCAGCTACCCTTCAATTCTTTACAGTGGTTCTAATGACGATCCCCCCAACACCGTTCATCAACGGTCTACCTGGGCTGTGGTGTACGTCACTGACCACTCGGTTGATGGTTTCCAAGTGTGTAAGTTGAAACATGTCCAGGGTACGTGGACAACCGCTCCTGCAGGGCTATCAGCCATTGCTTGGATTGTGAAGAACACCGTTGATATCCCTAAACAGGTCATCATCATCGCCGATAGTGAATACTCTATTAACCAGATCCATTCTGTTGCCACAGATGCATTCGAGATCATGCCACGCAATTCCGCAAATGCAGGCCTAATGTGTCTAAAAGCAACATATTTGAGCCCGAACAAAGTCTTCCTAAGTTTTCCTTCGCATAAGGCATCAGGCATCATTGAACTGATGCTCGCTCCATGAGTAACAATGCTGCGGATATCGCATCGAAATGCACTGCAAGCATCCTTCGTTATCCACAAGATTCGAAACAGGGTAGCTTGGTTCCAGACTATCCCAAGAAGGGTATCAACGTCTTTGGATGAAGATAAACAAGGCTCTTGACAAGCTGAATTTTTTGAAATCGCGCGTAAACACATCGCTTAAACACATCTTGCAAGTTTCAAAAAAAAGGGTGCCTTCTAGCCGCTAAATTTGATATTCTGACTCTGCACATCCAGCAGCCACGTGTTTGGGGTGGAAACGGAAGAGTACAGTATCATTTTTTTGGGGGAAGAGAATTGTGATGTTGGGAGATGTGTTTGTCCATTCATTCCAAATTGCATTATCAGCTGTACAACCACAAGTCTGTAGAAAATCTATACAGCCGTGCTTGCCGCTCCAAGTTGATGCTATTTCACCTTTCTCCAATCTCACTGACCAGGATGATTTGTTTACATACTTGTAGCTTCTTTGGACTGTTTCTCTTAGGTGTTATTCTGGTCTCCAGTTATGATTTTACATACAAAGACCCCAGTACTCGTTTAAGCTGAACAGCTGAAGGGTGAGGTGGTGGCGTTCAGACATTTTGCAAGTATTCTTATTTGTGAGAGGTCTAGGGTTTTGAAAAACAGCCAAATAGAGATGAGATGTGCAAACATATCACCCAAGATGATGCCCTGGAATCAAGCTGGCTGTTCAGGTGCGTCAGTCAGATGACACAGAGTGTCTTGGAGTGCAAGGGTTGTTGCAATTACAAGTTCTAATGTTAAGTTTCCCCAAAAATCTAGACACCAAATCATTGGTGCGTGAGCTATCCTGTGTCCTAAGTAGTAGCTACTTGAGGTAGTAGCTACCTTTCCTTACTAGCTACCGTTTGCTACTACCTCTACGGCCTACCCCCCCCGCCCCGGGCTTGTTACTACTAGTAAGGCACCTGTTACTACTAGTAAGGCACTTGTTACTAGTAGCGATGCACTTGTTACTAGTCAGTTTCACGCATACTGAGTTTTCTGCGCAGTCTCTGGTGATACAACGCCTACTCTGCCGAGGAAGCTCCTTTGTCGCAAGTTCGCCAGCTTCTTCACTCAGCGAGCGGAGCATTTCGTGATCCTACGGCGAAAGCCCGTGGAGGGGTATGACATTAGCTTTTTGATCACCAATACCCACCTCGAGGTGGGAAGCCTACGAAAACGCAGACAGAACTCAAGCCATGCTGATATCATTGCTGGGCCTGTAGGAGATGTGCTGATTCTCTGTAATTGCCATTACATCATCCAGGAAATGATGAAAGATCGCATTGTGGACTTCATCATTGAGTTTATGGAGGAACCGTAGCCGGCTTATCTTTGGCGTTATTCAAACATGGACATCAAAGGCTTAAACCTTGGTTCCTGGAAGTATTGAGAGTTTGTTTGGTCTCCTTAGCAGCTGTTTCATTCCTCAGGCCACTCGTGATCAGCTCCGAGCGTGTTTGCATCAAAATTGGGGATCCCTCAACCACGTTGTTGTGGTTTGCGGTTTAAGATGTTTTAAGGTTTCCGAACGCCAAAGCAAACTCAATTTGTCTTTTTTTTTGGGGGGGGGCAGTTTTGGGTGGCAGGACGTCGACAAGGAGATCAAGGACTTGAAGATTGCGTTAAACACCCGGCTTCGGGCCGCAGCACCAAAGCTGCAACAAACCACCCTTGTTCAGACTGAAATTTGTGGAACATCAGGAGCCATTTTTTCACATGCCTTTTGGGCGCGGCAAGGGTTGGATCCAATGGCACCATTTGGAACCATTGTAAGAGTCTTGTTATCATTTCACTTGCCTACTGTAAGAGTCTGGGAGTCTGGGATGTTATGTCCTACTGTGCACTTTCATTCTTGATTGATCGATCAGTCTTGTCCCTGGTGTGTCAGAACCCTCTCTTGGGTTTACTTGGGAATTGGCATTGCAGGCATAGATAGTTTGATCATCTATTTCCGACATTTTGCTGCCTGAATCGTGAACCTCTTTGATTTTGTCATGTTAGCCTAGGCGGCAGCGTACATGTCGCAATTCTCTCAGAGAGGCTGAGAGTGGCGGCAGAAAATACTTCTGCCAGAGTTGGTTCTCTTGAGCGGAAAAAGAGACTCAGAGGTTGAGTTGAGTTCCTCAGATCAGACCTCCAACCTAGAAGCAATGGCGTCCAGCATAAGAGCGACGGCCGCCAACCAGAAGCCGTGGCCTCCAACCTACTAAGAGCGATGGCCTCCAACCAATGTCGGTTCGGCCACACCCGTGTGATGTGCCAGGATCAGACGGTTAGAGACATCCTCAGACATGGCTGAGACTGCCTGAACGACACATTGAACCGGGCCCAACCCTTCCAACCCTTCCAAGGCATGGTGGGTAGAGTCAGACTTTGGCTCTCTGCCCCTCAATGCAGTTGACGGTTCATCGCGGCGTTGCTGCGGTGGCGGACTCGTCTTTTACGGCATCCACTTTCCATCAAGCCTTTCGGCGATGGCTTCGCACACATGGCCTTCCTCCCTCCCTCATTCAGGAAGCCGACGCTTTCCTCGACCTCCAATGGCGCCAACTGGCCCCGGGCTGCACACGGGTGGAACTGCAGAAGGCCATTGCCAGTATCCAGTGCGGCCCAATGCACACTCATAACACATGGGTAAATCAAGCAGACCCAAGAAGAAGAAAGTGTATACTTCCGGCCCAAGCGCCTCGCTTTGCGTTTGACAAATGCATTTTTCAACACGGTTGAGGGCGTAGGCTATTTGCCCACTAGAAATGGAACTCCGCACAAGCAACAGGCAGCAACAGGATTGCTTTTGCAGTTGCTTGCTACGTGCGGTTCCATATGTCCTCATTCTGTGGTTCTTTGCCATTCAAAGTGGTCTTCCGCCCGTTCGTCGCTGGCGCGAACGATTCACTGGATCTGCTCACTCTGTTACGCTGAGTCACTCGGAGTAGCGGGGAGGTTTGGGTAGGTTTCTATCTTGTGCATACACGCTGAGTCCAAATTTACTTGGACACCCTTCACATCCATGCACCAAATCACCCAATATCCCAATGCACACCGACCGACTCCACCAGCTAAGCAGTGCAAACCAAATTCATTTCTCATGGTTTGGCGTGGCCGTGAATGGTGCTCCGATGGAGCGGCAAGCCGAGTGTCGTCCCAGCTCCGAGCCTCCCATCTGCTTGTAGCAGTGGAGTGCTTCCAGCTACGATTCATTCAAGTTCCCTCTGTAACTTTCGTAGGCGTCGTGGGTGTCAGCCACAAGCAATGCTGTGCAACAGTGTGCATAGTGAGTCCTGCCCGTATTCTTCCCCAAATGTGGTGGCATACTTGTGAGTGGGTACGTTGGTTTGGTACAAGCGTGTGAACGACGCGTGTATGCAACACCCTCTGCGCCTGTAAGAAGAACGCCAAAACAAACCACTCAATATGTTGTAGTCAAGTATGCCTCATCTCTACCATTACGCCCCAACAGCAGGAATTTGTTGGGGTCAGTGCAGTTTTTTCCTTTCCCCGAAAGCCAGACATGCGCGACTCCAAGTCAGCCAACTTGCCAGCCTGACACCCTCATCAACGGCTCTGCCCAGCCAGGCGGAAGTCGGCAGTTGCAGAAGGAAATCCCACGTCGGCATTGTGCGCATGGCCCACGTGGCACTGAATCTGACGCGCAAAGAAATTCTGATTGGGAAAGGGTCGGAATCAAGGTTTGCTTCGGGCTGGCTGAAGGTGTTGAGGCATGCATTGCGCCAAAGTGTGGGCACGAGGCGCAGGTCAAGAGCCGGATCCCGCATATGGTTTGTGGAAAGAAACTAGTCTACGCCTGGCGTGCCGTGAGAGACCTGTCGTCCCTGGCGATCTAAACCAGGTGTTTTCTACCAAAAGGCGCCACGAAAGTTCATTTATAATTTATCATTGTCATCTCCTACCAAGTTAACACCGCGCCCATACATGAAATGTTCACCTGCAAAATCGACGGGGCCCGCCGCTCAACGACCTTGCTGTCCCGGTCGCTGATGGAGCAGCAAACTGTCGTACAACACTAGCCGACTAGGTTGTGTGGGAGGTTGCCCGGGCAAATGCAACCTGAGGTGACTGCTAAGTAGCGTTTTTTGTTTCATTCAGTCCACCTGCGTTTTCCTGTTACTTCGGATTCTGGAATCATCCGTTGTTTGTTCACCCTTTTTTCCCGTTATCCATCGCTTATGTTTATGGCGTCGAATCAGTAATGATGTTGCGATGTGTTTGCAATTCGCGCCCCAATTGATTTCCATGCCTCGTGGACATTCTTCGTTGAAGATGCGTTCATCACATGGCCGGTGAAACTAATGGCATGTCGTGTCATCGCCGCCTTTTGAAAGGTTTTTGGCGTTTAGAGTGCTGATGGTCTATCCTTTGGCCATCTCTTTATCCACCGCGGATCGTCGGACAAGTCAGGGAGCTGCATTTACTGCATGGCACAAGAAAGAACATGCCGAAACAAATTATTTACGACGGGACGATGGCATTCACTGTGAACTCACCCAAAAGCTTTGAGGGCATGCATTCGCATTTGTTGTAAGTGAAAGTGCAATGAACGTTTTCATGAATATACAGATATACAGCACAGCAGCAGCAACAGCAGTGGAGAGCCATGCCTTGTTTCTTTACATTTTGTTTTTTTAAAGATTATATTTGCATATATTTGCGGACATGTCATGGAGCCATGCCTTGTTTTTGACGAAAGCGGTCTCCGAACGAGGTCAGCTGAAGTTCTAGTTTACGATTAGATAGGTCAAAATCGAAGGGATCAATTTAAAAATAATGTGTTCTTTTCTGTTTCGGATTCTGCTTTTGCTGCTTTTCTGCTTCTGCTGCTTTTGCTTTTGTTGCTTTTCTGCTTTTTGTGTTTTTGTCTTTCTGCTCTTTGCTTTTGTTGCTTTTCTGCTTTGGCAGCTTCTCCTTTCTCTTTTTGTTTTTGCTTTTCCATTTGTTTGCTTTCTAACCTTTGGATCTGGTGTGCTGCTGGGGGGCGCAGCGCAACGAAATCTGCACTTCATCTCCGACACCAGCGCCTGCAACGAAATCAATTTTTAAAGGTAAACTCAAGGCTCAAGGGGGCAAACATTCTAACCAACCATATATGCCTCCTGTGCTTGATATGCTCTTTCTCTTTATTGTTTCTCTGCTAACTGCACCAAACTGTTGTGATAGGTAGGAATTTCTCTGACACCTATACTATTCCAATGTATTTTGCCAGCTACGACGGCTCCCAAATTAGCCTAATCAGCCAGCAATTAATATGAAGCCTGCACTATTCCAATGTATTTGGCCAGCTACAACACCTGCGTCTCTGCCAAGGACACGAACTTGCTGCAACTAGCTAGGTACTAATAAGAAACCTGCTCTATTCCAATGTTTTGAAAAACTTATCGAAGCAAAAACACATTACACATTAAAAGTGCACCCATTAAAAAATCAGGACACGCCCCCCCCTTCCCCCCGCTTCGCGTGAAGCGAATCAATAGGACCTCCTTCCCCCTTTAACGAAATGAAGCGATATTGATTCAGGGCCCCTCCCCCCAAAGGGACACGACACCACAAACATCATCCCCAGAAACTTTTAAAGGTGTTCTCACATTCGTGTTTGTCATCGCTTTCGTTCCCCGCCTTTCAAGTTAGGATCTGTTGAGAGTTCAACACTGGCAGCAAGTAGGCGGGGTGTCAACCCTCAGGTCCAAGCAAATGAGGTCTTGGTGCACTTCTCGGCTTGTGCGTTCCCCGCACGGCCGCCGCAGCGGTTTCCACAGCTCTCACGGCCTGTCGGTGGCCCATGGCGTCAAGTTAAGGCGCGCACCCTCCCTGGCTTCGAGGCGCGCGCGGCGACAAGCTTTCAAAAGCAAAGGTCATGCCAACATGTTCCGCGGCGCGGAATTCACAAGTGGCGAGAGGGAATTTTGATTTCCAGCTTGATGTCTGGCCGGCACTGCAGATTCGCCCAAGAGGTCTCCGCTGGCCGTGCTCCAGTGTGTTCCTGCTGAGCGGCAAGCACTGGTCCCAAAAAGTGTGGGAACAGCAGCTGCAGGGGACTCTCTGGTAAACCAAATTTGCGTTTTTGCTTGCAACGCATGCTTGGTGTGCATGCCAACAAGCACCTTGCGCGGCCACAGCAACAGATCTCATGGAAGCTGTTTGCTTCTCCACTTTCAACCTTTGTTGAAGATTCAAGTGATGATCTCTCTTCAAACTCTCATGGGCGGCAGCCCAAACAGGACACGCCGACACCCATGAGCTGCCTCATGGCCTTTGGCCTCAGCTTCTAGCAAGTTCATCACGAAGTAGCCGAATGCGGCGTTCCAGCTCTGGAGCTTCTTTTCGAAGCTGCGTGTTTTCTTCACGAAGCCGCCGGGGAACAGGATTCTCATCATAGCTTTCAGTCTGGGTGGTGCCATCACCAAGGTCTAACCTGTTGAATTTCTTCTTTGACAAGGTGTGCAACCAGCTCATCACTTTCCACACAAAGACCCCCACAAAAATGGTAAAGAGGATCACAAACAAGATGCCGCGATCATCTTTCCCATCCGTGGTCACGACAGTCGACCGGGCATAGGCGGACCGGGTGAAGTAGCCAGCCAACATTGAAAAACATCGCGCTGGTCGTTTGACAGCAGACATTCAAGCATTTTGTTTCCTCTGCTTGGGGCACTTCCTTTTGGAGGATTGAAAAGTTGTGTCGCCCTTTAGCTTGGTCAGGTGTGACCGGAGACGCTGGGCGAACAACATGGCAACACTCTGTTTTGTCAGTTCATCAGCGCATTTGCAGCTCTGAGGAAACCCAGATGATTTTCCCTCCACAGCAAGCTAGGAAACGGGTTTCTATGGTGATACGTTTGTTTGCACTGGTCGCCATTTGGACCTCGTTTTTGGTGAGGACATCGAAGAGAGCCTTGGCGTCCACAACGAGTTTTGGAATTGGAACCAGCCTGCCAGTCTCAAGGCTGTTGAGGGGCCTGTGTGGCTTCCAAAACAAGTTCTATTTGCACAACAAACTCATCGAAAAAAACATGTGGATTGGCCAGACTGGGCTCAAGATCAAACCCAAGTGGCGCAACAAAGCCAACAGAGACTGTGGTGCAGCAAGTTGGCTTCAAATCCCACACCCCAAAAAACACAAACAAAAACACATGAAAAAAAACAAGTCACTGAGCGCCTCATGAATGTCGCTGATCGTGTTGCCTTCCTCAATGCAAAACAAGACTGGATTCATTCTTCCAGAGCCAGGTCTGGTTGTACGATGACGAGAAGAACGCCACTCTTGCATTCTTAAGGCTCATTTCATCCCCACCTGCGAGAAGCCTTGCTCAACTGTTGCGCCAGCAGAAAAAGCGCATTGCCCGAAGAGGCCGCCGGCAGAGCACGACCTGCCCTACAGCATGGTGTCTTTGGACTACGCAGCGCCATTTTGGCAGGACGCCACATTCGTAGATGTTGACGAAGGCACGATGAGAAGGCCGCATGCAACGGAACGCATGGCAGCGGCAGCAAACAAGGCCGACCATCGCGAAATCTGGCGATGGCGGCGGCCGTACGAAGATGTGGGGGGTTGGCTGTGGCTTTGTGCTTTGCCAGGGCATTGATGAAGGCCGTGGATTCTGTGTTCCAACGTCCACCTTCTCTAGTAGGTCCGCTCTTTGGCCAGGCAAGCAAAGAGCAAGGCAGCGCCGATGCGTCGACCCCGGCGCCGTTTTGGTTGAGGTGGGGTGGTGACACCAAGGTAGTGTCGAGCTGGGCACCATTCCAAAAAAGGGCCTTTCGGCAGATCCGCGCGTGCACGTAGTGCCCCGGATCGTGGGTGGCTGCTGGCACCGACAACGGGGGGCGAAACCGTTTGAGGGCCAAGGAACGGATCTGTGAGGGTTCCAGGACGAGCTCCTGGCGAGACAGGGGGCAAAGTGAAGGTGCGCGCTGCCAAGGGTCTTGACTGGGATTCAGACAGGGCGTGGGAAGAAGGGGTGATGTGCGCGACGTGCTCGTGCTTGATGGACACGAGTCGCCCCCATTCCCGCAAAATGCCCGCATGGACGGCAGTGTCCTGCTGGGGCTGGTGCGGTGGGCTGGCATAGGGTGCACGGCGGCGCTTGGAGCCCAGGACGCGTGAGGAAGGCCATACCGTGCTGTAAGCATTGGATGGAGTGTTGGCTCTCCTCTGGCCAGTTGCTGGTCGAGTGCGGCAAGGTCGTGTGGCCTCTTTCGACCAGGAGAGGCCATCCCACAGTCACAGGCTTTCTGGCGAGCCTATACGGAGAGAAGGGCACTGCCTACAGCAGGCCCCGCCACGTGCCAAGTATGGTTGCATGGCCTGTGTCTACACTGTCTACACGCGATTTTTTTGGTTGGACAATGTATGAACGTATCAAAAAACATTGACAAAGAAAAATTGCGTAGGGAAATACAATGCCCGTGTTGGGTTGCACCCCTATCGAACCGAAAGAACCCAGTTCGCTATAAAGTGCATTGACGATTTTTCCCCCGCTCCTTTCTCCGCGTGACTTGGGGTGACACGAAGCCCCGCTTTATACTGGCCAGGGCCCAGCTGTGCTCATCGCATTCGGCTGGGGAAGGGGCCCCCGTCTGCATAGGAAGTCAAAACGTCGCAGAGCGAAATACTGGGGGCAGGTGCAAAGGCCCTAACGCCAGCAAACGCCCACCAGAAACATTTTATGTGACAAAACTCTTGTGCGAGTAATGACAGTTGAGCTGTGTTTAGGTGGCGTGGTTTCAGGTTCAGGGTCGGGCCAATTTTGGCTCAAAACACTCCTTCCAACCGGCGACGAGCTTAGAGGCATCACTGACCTGGCAGCAGCACAACGATGGTCTGGAGCCCAGGATCCTTGCTGGTCGGCTTGGCAGCGTGCTGCTGGTACGGTGCCCAACTTGAGGATTATGGCCAACATGGCTCCTTCCGCTTTCAAGGCCAGTTTGAACCACGTGCGAATTGCTGTCCCTGGGGGGGGGCCCCCGGGAGCTCAACGTGGTCGAAGCAATTCAGTTGGCCCTGACTTGGAGGGTAGCCAGGCACGTGTATGGCATGGACGATGTGGACCCGCTCTCCGACTTCGGTGGAACGGCTTCACCTACGACTGCGGCTACGCCCCCTCAGATGTCGCAGAAAAGAGTGAAGACCAAATCAGTCTTGGACCAGCTCGACGAGTCCGAGGTCCCTGTACTCACGCAGGCGCAGATAGACGAGGCATACAGATGCCATGTGGAGATCACAGGTGTCGAACCTCCTGCGGATGCAGAGCCTACAAGCGAGCAAATCGCTGCCCTTCGTGCAAGAGTGGTGGAAAGGGGGGAAACTCCGTACGCCGACTTCTCGGTGCTCACCCCCTTCGGCAGGAGGGTGCAAAAGCAGATGAAGGCTCGATCTTGGATGCTTCAGCAGGATGGAAGCTTTCGTGCACTCGACATCCCTGGACCGCCAAGCTTCGAGACTTGGTCCGCCTGCTGGAAAGTATACAGAGCTGCTTTGTTCATGCTGCGCTATCCGGCTACGACCCCGGGAGGACCTCCTCAAAGGGTTGTATCTGCAGCCTGCCTCGAGGAATACTACGAGAGGGTCGTCAAGCTCAATGCCGAATTCCCAGAGACGTGGCGCCTTCTGATGCAGGCCGAGGACCGTTGTCGATCAGAGATGTTCGAGCGCTACAGGTGCCAGTTGGTCAAGGTTGCAGTGGATGGCAAATTGCTTTGGGCCTAGGTTTCAATCCTGCAACACCCTGGATTGGGGTGTTCACTCATGCAGCACGAGATGCGACCTACTGGGACGAGCGTGTAGTGAGGCCGGCCCAAAACTTCATCGCCAGGGGAGGAAAGAAGATGACCATGGACAAGGCTGCAGCGGCCACTGTTTCGTAGACAGCGTAGGAGGTCTTCGAGCACGTCTCCAACAACGTGGACAGTCCACCAGGGCAAGGGCAATCGAGAGCTGCGAAGAAGAGAAGGCGGGACAAGGAGCTTCGAAACAAGTGGACGTCTTCGAGCAATGCAGGATCTTCTTCGTGGTCCACCTGGTCAGGAGCTCAGACGTGGGAGACCAACAGGTCGGAACAGATTTGCAAAGGGTGCGAACAACAGCTGCCCAGAGCCCTGCAAAATCCTGCAAAGACGGGAGGGACCACTCCTGTCAGATTTGTTTGGGTCGTCACCCAAATGCCCAATGCCCGAGGGCGAACAAAGGAAGCGGTAAGAACAAGGACTCCGGTGGCAAGAGCAAGTGGAAGAAATGACCGAAGAGGAAACTGGAAGAGGCTGTCGAGAATGGAAAGGAGGAGCATGGCTTCTGCGAGGCCTCCTCCACTACGAAGCGGCCGGACCTCGACACAAGACTGAGAAAGTTCCGCTTCTTGGAACTCTACGCTGGCATGGGTGGCCTTTCTTCCCTTGCAAATCGTTCACTCGAGCAAGAAGGTCGGACGAGCACAGGACTTCTGTGGTGATCCGAGGCGATGCACATCCAGAAGGCTGGGGGCATCCATTGGCCGCGAGATTCTGAAGAGAACAGTGGCGCTTGGCTTCAGAGCGCACGAAAGGGGCAAGTTCTTCACCATGGAGAACCCGCTTGACTCGTACGCCTGGGAGATCAAGACGGTGCAGCAGCTCATGAAGGTCATGAATGCAAGGTTGCTGGAACTCGACCAGTGCCCCTACGGTGCGGAGACCAGGAAACCCACCGGGATCTTTTCGGCCGCCCCATGGATGGATCGAGTGACTCTGAAATGCATGGATGTGCGCCCTCATCGTCATCGAGAAGGTGGACTCACTGGCCACTGGCCATGTGTGGGATCCCATCTCAGGGGATTGGATATGGCGAACCTCAAGAGCTGCAGAATACCCAGCAGGCCTCTGCTGGGCATGGGCCGAAGCACTCTGTTACGTTTGGGCCAGGCAACCATGCGGACGGGTGAAGGTCGTTCGCAATGTTATGTTGATGACCCCATCCTCATTGCACTTGGTAGGAACTCCCACAATCGTTCTCGTGTGTTTGCTCGGGTCACCCTTCTCTGGTGTGCCTTGGGAGCTCGACTCGCTTGGAAGAAAGTGAGTAGAGGTTGTGACGTCGAATGGATCGGTGTCGCACTCGCCATCGAATGGTCCCCAAGTTGCACCCTCCGGGTTTCCCTCACTCCCGACAAGACCTCCAAGCTGTTCGAATTGTTTGAAGCCATTATCGAGGAGGGACGAAAAGGCATGATACCATCCGCACGCTGGCCCAGGCGGCGGGCGTGATGGGGTGGGTCAGCAATCTGATCCCAGCCTCGCGTCCCTGGACCTCGGCGCTGTGGGGGGCCCTGACTGACCCCCAGCGTGGGCGCGAGCGGTCGAAGCCACAAACGCGGAGTCGGAAGGGACTTTGCTTTTGGAAGCAAGTCGCGTGGGCGGTTCATGGCTTGTTCGCCATGCTGCAGGCGGGCACGTCAACGCGGAAGAGTGTTGATGGTATGCCGGTGCAGGTCGATCCCCATCAGTGCCCCCAAGAGGTTCGTATGCCGTCCCTTTCTAAAGTGTTTAAGTTCGAGGAGTCCTTGCCGATGTGTGAGTTGTGGACGGACGCTTGCCCGACTGGTATTGGAGGGTATCTCGCCTTTGGAACTCACCCGGCAGGTTTCTTCATGCACGCTTTGACACCTAAGGATGCCCAATGGATCGGCTCGAACTGTCAGATCGGGGATCCGGCATGGCAGACAGAGTTTGAAATGTTTGCTGTTTTGAGTGCGCTCAGATTCTTTGCTTGTTTTCTTCTAGGTGGCATGTATAGGGTGTTTCTCCGTAGTGATAACGCGGCCACCTTGCTTGCAGCTTTGTCTTTCACCTCCAAGAGCCCATATTTAACCAGATTAGCCGGAGAACTGATCCTGGAGCTCGAGTTTCTCGAATTGCCACCGCTTGAAGGACGTCATGTCCGTGGGTTGCTCAACACCATCGCGGATTCTCTCTCGCGAGGCGAAATCCCGAGTGATTTTGCAAGGTGTTCGGCAGCTCACTTTGACTGATGAAGCGAGGCTCATTCGAAGATGTTCGCTCTAGGAAACGGACGAGGATTGGGAGGAAAAGATGTGTGTTTTCGCTTTTCGTGATCGGTCGTTCGCAGCCTACCCTCTGCCCGAGTCTTGTCCTTTTCACAACATGGTGTTGTCCCACGTCTGGAACTGGTGCGCGAGCTCCCGCTCAGGATGGGTCCCAGGAGGGCGCACCATGAGTAGGAACGCTAGAGTGCACCAGAGAAGCCAGTCAGCGTGGACAGTCGGTGATGGGTCGGTTGAGAATGAGAATGACCTACCGCCATTAGTCCTCAGAGCAAGATTGGAAGCACAGGCTGCAGGTGTGGCGGTGTTGGCCTCCCAAAATGGAGGGGAAAGCTCCGGCAGTGGAGTTGCAGGCACATCGGCGGAGGAACCAAGTGTCATTGTCTTGGACCCCGAGACACTGGTCAGACGCCGTCCAGGTGCACCTCTGACATTAAATTCAACACGCGTGGAAGGACGCGCCAAGCCTACACTCAAGAGGGCCCTGGTGCATCGTGCACGCATGGGCTACCAACAGTTGGCCTATGCGGCGGGTATACGATGGACACGAAGACCTCCATGTTCAAAGCATGGTGTGAGGTCATGGCCACCCATGATTTAGCGCCTCTGCCTTTCAGCATCGAGAAGTGTCAGCTGTTTGTGTCCGTGTTTCGTGCCGCGGGATTTCGAACCACCTACAACTACCTGGGGGAAGCAGGCAGCGGCGCTTGAAGGAAGGTTTTGGCTGGAGTGGGGCTCTGCCAGGAGGCACCCAGCAGGGGCATTTTATATACCATACTACCAACTACGTGGGCAAGAGCAGCCGAGATAGCATCGGGCTGGCCTCCTTGCTACCGACAAATCTCGCGTGCCAGTGCCCGCGTGGTGAGTGGAAGATGTTGCACCACACATTCCCGTTGACGGAGTCGAGAGTGCGGTATCACGGGTTGCGCATCGTTCAAGAACTGGCGGCAATGATGAGTTGCGACCTCGTGTTCGGCGCGCAACACGTTGGCGAGCAGCGCAATCATCTGTGGCACACCGTGTGCCGCCTCCGCAACCTCCAGGAACATTACGCTCGTGATTGCACGCCGAAAAAGGAACCCAAAGCATGGACGCAGAAACACCCGGAGCGCAACGATCCGCTCTTCGAAAAGTATGCACGCTTCGCCATGGGCCAAACATATTATCATACTGCTCTACAAGCCGCCCTGCGTGCGCCGAACCTAGCCGCCAACGCTGCAGGACTGGCTGCGAGCGGTCATGCGCCGCCCGCTAGACGAGTGTGAGAAGACAAGCAAGAGCGAACGAAAATCTGTAGCGTTCGCCTTGTCAACGAGTCGGAAGTTCCAGTCGGAAGAACTCGAGTCTGCGTAGACTACCGAACGCGGGGCGTGACCACGGATACATGACTCTATTGACTTTCACGGCCCCGCCCACGGCGCTGTCTTAGAAAACCATGGAACGGCAGATTCACGAAAGGCACACGCACGTGCCGCCGCAGCATGGATTTGAGATCATACTCCTGGGAGAGGTCCTTGCTCATAAATCCTATCCTCACCATTCAGCGCTGCCAAAAATTAATCTCAAACTCCTGTTAGCAAAGCAATCTACCCCCGAAGAATCAGGCTTAGATCTTGGTGAGCCCCTCCCCAACGTCACCCCCGAGGTTCAAACACCATTTGTTTATAAGTTCTTGGGGGGCTCCAAAAAACCATTCCAAAACGAAAATAAACACGCTCTTCTCTGTCTGATCCCTACCCCCCTCATGTCCCCAAGCATGTCTGTTCCGTCCCTTTGATATTTGGCAAAATCAAGTTTTTGAAAGGACATGTAGGAAAAGGCTTAAATCTGTTTCAGTGACACTGCCCAGTGATGCATGAGAGATCTCAGGAAGATCGTCCTTGAGTGGCCCCCCCCCGCGCGCTCCTCAGACCACCAATGCGAGTCGGAAGCGTCGGCGGCCCGCATCTGCGGAAGGCGCCGTCGCGGCCACGGTTCGACCCGATGGGCTCAGGAGACGGTCAACGCTCTTGCCCGTTTGCGCTGCTCTTCCGGCGCCTCAACCTGCAGCCATCGGCACTTGTACGATTCTATCGTTTTGGGCGCTCCCTCCGGCAGCTTGATGGATGGGCAGAAGGCGGATGCGAAAACCAGTGGGAAGTACGAACTATATTGCCCTGCCTGTTGGACGACATCCAATCTTGTGCGACGTCGATCTCCTTCTCGTTCTCTTTCAACGTTTTGTCGTCGTCGACGGGCATGAACTTCAGCGCCGCTCTGAGCCACAGATGCGGCCGTGGGCACAAATTTATTGTATTGTTTGTATTTTTCTATTCTGAAAACCACCGCACGCATTCTCCGCGACCCGATGCAAAGCATGTTCACGCAGTTTTTGATGCGTTCCTCCGCGGCAGCATCGTAAATGCACTCAGCACTCGCCGGGGATGGCGCATCTATCTCCTGCTCAGCCCACTGCAGAAAGAAGTGTCCACACTATGTCACTATGTTTATAAAATCCTTAGCATTTTTTCAGCGATTTAGCCCGTGAGTGAGCACAGACAATTAGAATATCTGGCAGGGAAATTTCCCGGGAAATGAGCTGGTTGTGCCTTTTTTAACTAAAAATAATCTTCAGCACAGGATTCAATAGTTTTTTTGCACCTTAAAGACGCGACTTGTTGTATAGGATTTTACAAAACTGAGATCGGTGTCTTCCTGATTTTTGTAAATGTTTTCTTCACTGTTCCTGCCTGACCTCCAAACCAGACGGGGATTTTTGTGGTATACCAACACTGACACTCATTCGGTTGGACACGCGTCATTTGTGTGTCAAATTTTAAAAAATGGTTCTGGCGACGAAATGTGTTCGTGCAGGTGAGCCAAGAACATGTTTCTTGGCCCGTGCAGATGTGGATGGACCAACCAGGTTAAATTCCAGACCATTGGTGGCCTAGCAACGTATGCTGTACGCCTCTTAAGCACGGACGGGATTCCATGCCTGTGTGCCAGTGGAATAAGGCACCCCATGTTGAATTCAATCTTGCATCTGACGCTTTAGGGGACTGAGTGCCGTGAAGTCAAAACGAAACCATGATGGAACCTGCCTTGTTTTCCTTGTCATGACAGGGTTTTTCCTTTTTGATCAATTCTGGGTCCACTGCATATTATTTATCCTTCAGACAGTCCCGCCGCGGCAGCCACCCAGAAAGGCCAAACATAACTGCTGCAAACCTTCCCTCTGGCAGCATGTGTGAAACTGCTTCAACATCTTGAAACTTGAAAACGCGGTGACGACTTCCACCAGAAACAATGAACCGTGAAGCTCGTTCAGGAACACGCGCGCACAAAAACCGTGCGAGACTCATGGCCCACAGGCTAAAGTCCTCGCAGCCAGTGGGCAACCCCATCATAGCTCACCTGGTTTTTGTGTTGAACATGTTGTGTTCGCACCTTCTACTTGGAGTGTCCGGATGCTCCAGTGCAAGAACAATTGCGGACGGGTGGACTTTGGTGGTCATAGGTGGGGATGTTTTCTGCGCCAGCATATTGACCCGCCGATTTTGTAAGTTGCTGCGAATGTAACAGTGAATGCACCTCGTGCTATTTGTTGAGCAGCTCTCAGAGTTGGCAATGTGCCAGGTTCACAGCGTTTTGGTAGGTGCAGTAGGTAGTTGGACCTGCGGGTTTATTCCATATACCTCCGGCATCGGGCTGGTTGCCCGTGTGTGATTTGTTCCTCAATTGGACTGGCATTGGTGTTGGGTGAGTACGTGAGTGCCAGTGTGCGTATATGACCGCCAGAGTGCTGAAATGGCAAGCAGCAGGACGTTTGCCAAATAACGAACGACCAAACAGCCTGTTTGCCAGAGTTTTTGTTTCCGGCAACAATTGCAATGTCTGAACTCTAGGCTTCGTGGGCTTGCGGGCCTTGGTTTTTTGCATTTCTCGCCACTCCTGGTATTGCAAGGCCGCCTCGGGCCTTTTCGAGAACCACGGATCACAGCTGCAGTCAAGGTTTGTTGAGCCCTGCAGTCCGCAGATGAATTCATAGACCCAACCTTAGGGAGAACATTTACTACATAAATCGCAGGTCGTTTTGGCTGAAGCGAAAAACTCGCAAAAAGGAATGCTCGTGCAGTTTGCTTGGCTTTGTGCTAGCCCAAGTGCAGCATATGCCGCGGATAAGGCGACTGGAGTCACCATGAAGTTGAGACTCAGGTTCAAGCCCACATGATGGCTGCGAGCCAGAAGGGGACAAGAGTGCCCGGCAAGAGGCGCTGGTGCATGATTCGGGCCAATTTTGTAAGGCCAAACCATTCTTCATTAATGGATTATAGGGTATGGCCGGTATGGCTATGCCTTTCAAAGGACCAGCTGAAGAGTAAAGTTCAAAAGATGCTGCGCGAAAAACATCGGAGGCTGGTTTCGTTCGAATCGGATTTTCTTGCGGCAATCGATGTTCGGACTGACAGCTCGGTTGTTGGATTCTTCAGTGTCAATGAAGGAGGAAAGAGAGAACAAGATGGCCGCAGGAGAGAAATAGGAGAGAGATACAGTAGGGAGAGAGAGAGAGAGAGAGACAGGGAGAGGGAGAGGGAGAGGGGGAGAGGGAGAGAGAGAGAGAGAGATAAGATGCGATGAGATGAGATAAGATAAGATTGCATCATATGTAAGATAAGGCGATAAGGCTACGCTTGGATAAGACTATGATTGACATTAGAGTACAGCAGAATCGAGAAGATCTGCTGTTTCCTATATGTAGTATAAAGGGCCATCTGGCCGTATGGTGCCTTTGCCGATCGGCTGGTGAAATCAAACATGCTTGTTGCTCTCTATGGATATCTATGGAATCGGAGCGCTCCCAGCTGCCCGTTCCGTAAGGCAAGAGTCCACTTGCTTTTGCTCTGGAGCTGGGCTTTGTTTGGAACAGAGCACTGCGGATGGCGGCACAGTGGTCATGGTGGCACTCAGGGAGTCCGCCATCAACATCCCACAAAACAATCAACCGTTGATAGCATCCTTTACTTTGGCCTTAACTTGTTTGGATAGATGTCCGTTCAACAGTTCAATCGACGGGAGTATACACCTGATCGCAGGGGGGAAGAGGCTAGGCAGAGGCAGAGGCAGAGGCGGAGACAGAGACAGAGACAGAGGCAGGCAGGCAGGCAGTTAGGCAGGCAGGCAGTTAGCCAGGCAGACAGATGGACGGAGCATCGATGCGCTGCAATGTCCAGGCACAAAAAAGACAAGACCACCAAGAAGGAAAAGTCTGAAGGAAGTGAAGAAAAGCCACCGTCACAATCAGGATAGGGGCAGAAAGTATGGAGTAGTGCGAATCTTGTATTTTTGGATATTATTGGCGCATTTGGTGTCTGTGGATTTTGTGTAGGCGCAGCTGAGCGATTTCATCAAGCCCGGGCCTTTTTTGCACGCTTGTTCATGTGCAGCTTCGTGGTTCCCTCAAGCTAGTGGTCTTGGGGCCTAGGAAATGACTGCTCGTGAGAGGGCGCAGAACCTTGTCGCCATGTCTGGTTTCCCAATGCCTTTCTTGCCATGAAAGATCATAAAAGACCGGGCTGCTCGTCTGTGATGGCCAACAGCTTTGATCGATTGCTTTTGTAAAGTCGACATCGGAACGATGTCCTTCAAAGTTGGCATCATCTCTTCCACGTGCGTGAGCACTTAGAGCTAGAACTGCCAATGCACAGTTTCCGGTTGTGCCTCTGTACAGCAGCAACTTAAAGTTGTAACAACCTCCGGCAGCGAACCTAGGAGCAAGGACGCTACTAGGGGCTCCTGGCCTTACTACTAGTATATACGTAACAATAGAGCTACTAGGGGCTCCTGGCACCGCTACTAGGAGCATTCTTACTACTAGTAACAAGAAGCTACTAGGGGCTCCTGGCCGTACTACTAGGAGCAATGTTCGCTACTAGTAACAAGGGCATCGCTACTAGGAGCAAGAACGCTACTAGGAACGGCTCCAACCCAGCTCGCTGCATCGGGCGAGTTGCGTTTTCAGCCCTCTCCACCTTTGAAGCTCGGAGGGGCTCTTTTTGCGCGGCCTTTAAAGCTTGCGCAATTGTAAAGGCATGAGCGGATTTTGCATTCCTTTTCCTAGTTGTTGGAGAACCTGAACCCTTGGACGTCCTGGATGGACAAGTCCTTGCGCATATTGTTTGTACGCCTGGTTTGGGAACTCTCTCCTCCATCTGCCTTGTGCCCTGGAGCATGCAGCTCTTGTTCCAACGAAACGGGCTCGTGTTGGCACGATGCAGCGGTCCGATTTTTTTGTTGGTCGGTTGTGCAAAACCGGAATGTCTAGTGTTGTCAGCCTGTGCTGGCATGCCTTCAGTGCTTACTGCTTGCAAAGCTGAGCTTTGTGCTCAGGCACGGTACCACGGCTCTGAGGCTGCCCAAAGTTGCCCGAAGGAAAAACAATACATGGGTGTTGCAAGCACACAATTTGGATTCATTCCCTTTGGAGTTCATGAGGGAACAGTCAGCATGTCGATGTTTGAAGTTTTGTAGACACTTTTTGGCAGGTGGCTCACAGCCCATGCAACCCCACGTTGTGAGATCGCGAGCCATGAGAATAGTTTTTGGCAGCCATTCTTCAACGTTGATTATGGCTGGAATGCACTGAGCCGATTGGCCCATTCTGAATTTGTGTGCACCCTTGTCGCCATGTTCACCGTTTTGCTGCGCGCCAGGGCGGGGCCGATGGCTTAGGGAGTGTAGCTCACCTGAAGGCTTTCAGCCGCTGAGTCCGAGTGAGGATGAAAGTGGAAGGTTTGATTCAGAACTTTGTCCGGCAGGCAGGGTGGCAACTCCCTACTTCATCTCAGACTGCTCTTCACCCTTGCAGCAGACACACACTCCACTTTAAAAGGAGGGACATTTAATTTTGTTTATTTTTTGTTTACTCTTTTTTTTGTTTTTCGTGGCTTCTGGCTTCTGGCTTCTGTGGCTTCTGGCTTTTGGCTTTCGTGGCTTCTGTGGCTTCTGTGGCTTCTCTGGCTTTTGGCTTTCGTGGCTTTCGTGGCTTCTGTGGCTTTTGGCTTTCGTGGCTTCTGTGGCTTTTGTGGCTTTTGGCTTTTTGGCCTATCTATGTATCTGTCTATATCTATCTTTATCTGTCTATATCTATCTATCTATCTATCTATCTTTCTATCTTTCTATCTTTCTATCTTTCTTTCTATCTTTCTATCTTTCTATCTTTCTTTTTGGCAGCTGTTCTCCTTTCTCTTTTTGCATTTGCTTTTCCTGTTGTTTGCGTTGCAGAGACGAAGCCAAGGAAGCAAGCAAGCAAGCAAACAAGCACGAGCTGCTCACCTTTGAATCTGGTGTGCTGCTGGGGGGGGCGCTGCGCCCCCCCCCCCCCCCCCCCCTCCCCGGTGCAAAACTTTCTAACCAAGCAAATATGCCCTATCTATCTATCTACCTATCTATCTATCTATCGATCGATCCATTTATCTTTCTATCTGTCTATCTGCAGTTCAACATCCACAAAGTACTGCACCTGCCACGAAATCTGCACTTCAAGGTCCGCACAGTCTCGCGCCTTCCACAAAATCTGCACTCCAAGGCCCACAAAGTCCTGCACCTTCCACATCCACAAAGTCCTGCATCTGCCACGAAATCTGCACTTCAAGGTCCACAAAGTCCTGCGCCTGCCACGAAATCTGCACTCCAAGGGCCACAAAGTACCACACCTGCCACGAAATCTGCACTTGAAGGTCCACAAAAAGTCCTGCGCCTGCCGGAAAATCTGCACTCCAAGGCCCACAAAGTCCTGCACCTGCCACCAGCTCTGCACTTCCACATCCACAAAGTCCTGCACCTGCCACGAACTGTGCATTGCAAGGTCCACAAAGTACTGCACCTGTCACCTGCCACGAAAAACACACAAAAAGAAACACAAAAATCCAAAATTAAGTTGCGGCCCACTTTAAAACCTCCTGTGACAAATGCTAGTGGACCTCACTCCAGACTGGCCAGGTTCGCACGTTGAGCCTTCAAATGGTAGATGTTGGGGCCAAAGCTACAACGCGCCGAACGGCTGGAGTCTGAGCTGCGAGAACTCCGAACTCCGTGGAACTCCGTGACGCCGAGGCTCGGGCTGGCTGCACTGTGGTGGTCGGCAAGGAGGCAGGTCACGGGAGGTCAACCTCTGTCACGGTCGGCTAAGTCTTCCAGGTGGCTGCAGCCTTGGCAGCTAAGACGGTGGCCAAGGGTGATGCTCCTGAGCGGCCAGAGTATTGAATCTGAACATGTGACGTGATGCATACATGTTCTTTTTCTACATCCATTGTGGGTGGAGTCATGAGAATGACCACGAGCATGAGAATGGCCTGTCGAGGTATTTACAGTTAGTGAAGTTGCTGGAATCATGGCAGCGAAGCGCACGCCAGACCTGCTGCCACTGCGGGGTGCTCAGGTAGAAAGAAATCCCACAGACAAGCTGCTTTGGGTACTGCTTTGGGTTTCCCACACGGCCATGACGTAAGGTGCCATCCTTTGCCTTTGACCCGTGCCACTGTTCAGTTCTGACCCTAGAGGCCTACTGGAGGCCCTTTGTCTTTCTGCGCGTTGTCAGTCCGCCAAAGCCCCCTGAGTTGCAAGCTCGATGAAGAGAATGCGCTGGTGCATGTCGAAGCGGATGTGTCATGTGATGGCCAGACCGGTGCCGTCGCCTCAGATTCGTAACCTCGAATGCTGAAGACGGCCCAGGTTAGGCAAAAGGCAAAGGTGTGGATATTCGGCTGCAAAGGTTGAAATGGAGAGCCTAGCAGCGGCTTCAACTGCTGCACTGTGCATCTATGACATGTGCAAGCCGATTAGCAAAGGCAAGGCTTTGCATGCAAGAGAATGCGACTGACTCGAACTGTCCTGATGCTGCTGTCAAGGCATTGTGATCACAAACCTTCGGCTATTGAGCAAGACCGGAGGGAAGAGTGGTGACTATGTCGCACCGGAGGGTGCAGCCTGATACAAAAGCCCGCCATGCATGCAAGTTGATACTTATATAATAGTAGATCGGTCAGATGCCCAATTGTCAAATCTGAATGATTTGAGCCACATGCTCCTTTGAGACTGTTTCAATCAAGCAAACATATCAGACACCGGCATCTATACAAGCAGACCAAAAACATGACACGGATTGTTTGCAAACCACAGCTTCATGCCAACTAGATTTAGTTGGCCAAACAAAAGTGCTGCACTGTTGTGGAGAATAGCTCCAGATGAAAGTATTGAGCATCGAGTGAACATGCTGAAGTGGACCGGAGGGGATCTATGGATCTGTTTGAATGGAGGGCCAGGCCTGGCAGGTGATGGCGATTCTTCTGATCAGTCATATGAGTCATATGATTCAGGGATGTTTTGTTGCATCAACAGGATTTGTATATAGTATATATATATATAGAAATCTGTAAGCTGAGCTGGTGTCCTTTTTGCTTCCAACTCTTTATCAGGGCCCGCTTCGCTTCGACACTGCTACTGAGATTGTCGTGAGCCGAAATTCATCATGCCTTTGTGCAAGGCTGAGGGAAGAAACCTCGTTGGCAGAAGAGGCGGGCTCGGATGCAGTTGAACAAAGACTGTTATAGAACTAGACTAGACCACTTTAGTCGCTTTCAGGCCTTTGAAGTTAAGTTTCCCTAAAAATCTAGGAACCAAATCATTAGTGCGAGCCTGAGCTATCCTGCGTCCATACTATTTGCTTACTTGTAGGTGGTAGCTACCTAGCTACTACTAGCTAGTTACCTAGCTACGGCCTACCCCCCCCGCGCACGCGCGAGAAAGAAACAACTTCCACGCCTGAAAAAGCGAGAGAGGAGCCCCTAGTAGCGTCCTTGCTCCTAGTAGTAAGGCCAGGAGCCCCTAATAGCTTCTTGTTCCTAGTAGCGATGCCAGGAGCCCCAAGCATCCAACGTTTGTTTTTCAGGTTTGTGGCTCACCGCTGCTGACTTCGTCTCCACGGATGCTTGTGCTGCGTGTGGAGCCCTAGCAAAGCCAAAAGCATCAAAGCATCCTCCTCTTGGACTTCCTGGTGCAATTTCTAGCATTTTGGTGCATGTATTGCATGTATCTGTAGCGTGTTCCTAGTAGTATGGCCAGGAGCCCCTATAGTAGCGTCCTTGCTCCTAGTAGCGATGCCCTTTGCTCCTAGGAGCGTCCTTGCTCCTCTGGATTCAGACCTTTCTTGCTATTGAGATGTTGCCAAGAGCTGGGTATGCACTTGCCAGCCCCAAAACCCGCGCTCGTTTCCTTGTTGCCATCACCGCTCCCGGTCGACAGCTGTCTCCAACAGGTCATGAGTCATGAGTGAACTTTGAGGTAACATATTGCAACATGCCCAAATCCAATCCGGACGTTCCTCCAGTCTTCCGCATTCTTGTGCTCCCCTTGGAGCAATGGTCCGCACCCTGTGCGTCCTTCTGGCACTTGGATGGGCTGCGGCTGCGCAGCCGCCAGTAGAGGACGGGCGAAAACGAGCCATTCATTGCATACATTTGGGTGTATGACGTAGTTGATGTGCAAATCAATCAAGATTTCAATTGAGCAGTGCAGTGTGCAAGAAGTGTTGGAGTGGCCGTACGGCCAATGATGATCAATGCAATGGAATGGAATGCAAGCAAACAACGCACGTGCGTACTGTTTTGTGATGCCTTGAGCCCTCACAACTGGGTGATTGCCTTGAGTCTCCCACCCACCGAGGAGGTGAACCGTGCGATGGCGGCCGCCAAGGCGGCCATGGCCTCGGCATCGCAGAAGGCGCGCGAAGCGCAAAAGAAGGAGGCACAAGTGGAGCAGGAGAAGAAGGAGCTTCGTGAGCAGGGAAAGGAGGAGAAGCGTAAAGAGAAGGAGGTGCGACCCGACATGACACAGGTGACACACGTGGTTCTGCAAGAGTCACTGGTGTCTTCAGGAGCAGGAGAAGCTGGACAAAGAAAAGTCTGCCCTCCAAAAAGAGAGGGAGCAATTGAATGGCCTAAAGAAAGAAGCAGAGGCCGGAGCCACAGTTGTCAACTGATGTGCGCTTGGGGGCTTCGTTGGCAAGTTGTGTCAGTCGGGTGGGTGTGACCAAGGAGGAGCTCCGGAAAGCTCGTAAAGCCACGAATGACGCAGAGTGGGCTCAGACAGATGCCTTGGACAAGTTGAAGAGAGGCCAAAAAATGCATGAAGAAAGCGAGAGTTCCTTAGCAAAAAACACAAAACTATTTTGCTTGGTTTGTCTCTGTCTGTATTCCTTTTGTCCAGAATTTGTCACCCAGGCATGCTGAAGCGCTCTGCGGCCAATGATGATGAAGCTGCAAAGGTGGAAACCAAAGCACGGCAGAGCTTCCAGGAGGTTAGGTTGGCCCATTTGGTCTTGTAGGAGCTGGGAATGTGGTTCTTCCCATGTCACCCTGACCAAAGAATGCTCGATGAAGAAGCTTTGCTTCTAGGCACGAAAGCAGAAGGAGGAAGCTATTGTGGCAGAGAAAAGCTATCGGCAAAAAGCCGTGCAGGCCCGCATGACGTTTGATGCATGCGTTGTTTTTCATTATCTTTTTTACAGAGTGAGATGGGATAAGACACCTGGCCCTACTCCAAAAGATTCTTGGGGTCCTGCAAGGCTAAAGCTGCACAAGCAGCTGCGTGGAAGCAGCAAGCCAAAGCCGAGGCCATGGAACGAAGGCGTCAAGCAGAGCTGGATGCGTTGCAGGTGCGGTGTGCCCATGCTGTCCCATGCAAGACAGCTCTGACTGGCAGCTTTCAATTTTGCATCCGCAACTGGTACACCTTTGTGCTGGGAGGAGGAGCAGAAGTCAATAGCCAAAGACAAAGCAAAGCTGGAAGAGGAACTCGCCAGTGTTCAGCAAGCGAGGCTCCGGCAGAGTACGTTTTTTGCAATTCTTTGCGAAGAGTCATCGAATCGCTGTCCAGGAGCAAGGTAATTTTGGAGGGTTCGGAGCGTGTGGAGCAGCGAAGGTAACATATATATATATATACATATATTAAGTATATTATACGATGTCATATTATACTATATTCTGACTTTTATGCGTGCAAAGTGGGCAGCAAAGACAGACTTCAGTTCCCCCGGTTCTAAACTGCCATCGTCCAGAGCCGACTGACTAGGGATGAACGAGATGATAACAAAGGTGTTGTTTCGGCAAGAGGTGGTGCAACTGGGTGGTTGCAGTGGTGCACGCGGATGACTGCAGGATGACGCAAAGAGCTGGTTCCTGTTTCAGAAACGGGTGTGCCATGGTGTGTCCACAGCAATGCTTTGTTGAAGTTATATACTCTTCAATTCCATTATGCTGCTCAGGTGCCAAGTCAGGCCTTACATGTTGGCAGCTGATCACCTGAGCAACAATCAACGGATCCGAACTTTGTAGGGGTGACTGGTCACTAGTCTGGTGCATACCCTCTTGGGGTAGGCAGGCTCAATCATGTCACATGTCTACCTGTTTCACTGGAACAAGAGAACAAAAACTATGCCAATACACACACAAACTTAAACCACTGAAAAATTAATGGCTAGTCTTTTTGCATATTTTCTTTTCTTCAGTTCCCTTTGAGACCCCGGCTCACCTGTGTTAGGCGTTCGGTGATGGAGGCCTTGTACGAGGCCAGGAACGCCACCAAGGCCGCATCGCTCGAGGAGGCCGATGCTTCTAAGCAGAAGCTGCAGGCGCAAGCGGCGCAACGAAGGGACAAGATGTTGGGGGCATCTTTGGTTGGAGGAAGCTACGATGAGTCAATATGGTTTCGGAGGTCGGAATGTATTACAGCAAAAGAAGCCAGCTGAGATATATACAAAGAATCCCTACTGTAAATACTCCAACTTGAATGGATCAACTCTTGGCCAGAATGCAATATTCTGTGCGTTTGCCTTGTTGCGATCCCCTTTCTCACTTGGGTTGAGAACTTCACCAGGCCAAGGAGAAAATGGAGAAGGCCCAACACCTCATGGCTGTGGCCAAACAGATGCACGATGTGGCTGAGCAACTTGCTGAAGGGAGCGATGAGGCCATGAGGCAATGTCGACCCATGTAGCAAGAGCCTCTTTTGTAGTCTTGTTCGGTTGACTAGCCAGCCCCCACTTGGTTGGATTTTGTTGTTTGTTGGGTTGGACCTCTACAACTTCCCGGTGAGCTGTGCTAAGGCAAGCCATGGTTGCCGCACATTTGCTGCAGTTGCCCGGCCCGAAGACGGAGCCGCTTCCGCAGGCTGGGACATACACGTGCTGACCAACGAGCCGAGCAACAACATTATTGAAATCTCTGATTCGCAACAAACACAGCCTCTACACACAGAGATTCTTCAAACTTTAAACACACAAACGCACGCACGCACAGACACGTTTATTCCCCAAACAGGTTCACCTGTGAGGGGTTCTTACTCCTTTTAAAGGGGTGCATGCTCGGGCCGGATGATTTTGAGTTTGTCTCCGGGCTTGTGTTCCTGGCCGCATGATTTCACCCTTGTCTCCCACTTGTCTCCCACTTGTCTCCGAGTAAGCTCTGGATGCTCTCAGTGCTCTGGCCGCATGATTTTATACTTGTCTCCCATTTGTCTCCCAGAGTTGTCTCCCAGTAAGCTCTCGATGCTCTCAGTGCTCTGGCCGCATGATTTCAGGCTTGTCTCCCATTTATCTCCCACTTGTCTCCCACTTGTCTCCCAGTAAGCTCTGGATGCTCTGAGTGCTTGGCCGCATGACTTCACACTTGTCTCCCACTTGTCTACCACTTGTCTGCAAGTAAGCTCTGGATGCTCTGAGTGCTCTGGCCGCATGATTTCACACT
>CAXAMN010019302.1:34207-84765 GCA_963970005.1 Durusdinium trenchii | reverse complement strand
AGTAGTAGTAGTAGTAGTGGTAGTGGTAGTAGGGGTAGTAGTAGTAGCAGTAGTAGGAGTAGTGGTAGTGGTGGTAGTGGTAGCTGTGGTAGTAGTGGTAGTAGTGGTGATAGTAGTAGTAGTAGCAGCAGTAGCAGCAACCATATGTAACAATGGTGGTGAGTAGTCTAGCGGAACTAGTGGTGCCACCACGTCAGAACTTCCTACTACTACCACCACTACCTCTCTACTACCACCACTACCACTACGACTACGACTACGACTGCTGCTACTGCTACTACGACTATTTCTGTGACTTCTACTACTATATAGTTACTCTCTAGGAACTTATGCTCTACCACATCTATAGGAACAAAAGCTGGAGCCCCGTGGTTGCTTTTTGGCGCCCCCCCCACAAAAGGTATTGTTGTCTCTGCCTCCTCCGAGAAACAACCGAAGACTGCAGCCCCGTTGGTTTTTAGACCCCACCCCTCCAGAACAGCACCTCAAAAAGACTAAAACGGACCACCCCACTGCAGTGAAACAAGTCCAACAAGTCCAGCTACTTGCGAAACCAACATTCACTCAAACCTTCAACATATCCCTAATTTTGTCACCTTGTTCCCTTTAAGCTCCAGAGGTACAACATGTGACAACTATGTTGGGCGGCTGTTGATGTTTCCAACAACAACGACGACGACGACAACAACAACAATACCACGAGCAGCAACAACACACAACAACAAAAGAAACTCCCTTCCCGTGTTCCATGCAAATTTCCCCCATGCCTTTCCCTTTCCGCACCAAACTGCCCACCTGGCCCAGCATTGCCAGCGCATTCAACGCAAAAAGGCCAAGCCAAAGGGTCCAAAAGCCACGATGAAGACCACCATGGTAAATCACATACAGGGTGGCCTCAGTGAAACACTACATGGCCATGTCATGGGTAAGCAGGATAACATTTCAACTCCCCAGTGCCTCAACACAGGGCTTTGCCATCCATGTCGCAGGGGGGAGGGCCTGAAGAGGTTGATGTTCCTCCAGCACCTCCAGAGTATGCTTGCATGACTCAATGACCTGTTTTCCTCCGCGCTCTTAAGACATTTTCGGCATGACACCAAGGCCACGGTCCACCTGCGCTTGGAAAGCCTTTCGGTCCACCCGCGGCGTCGGACAGGCGGACCCCGCGTTCGGTCCGGCAGTTCCGGTCGGACAGGCGGTGTGGCTGTGGATCATGGCACTGGGGGACCCTGGTTTTTCCATGAACAGAATAGACGACGGTACGATGGGAGGGGCCAGACACGGTCAACCGACCAGGGTGAGTTCCAGGCAACCCACTGACCCACAGCCATGCATCGACGGCTGATGGCCATCGTCAAAAAAAGAGTGTCGCAGATTTATGGGGCGACAAGGCATGCCCAAAAAGCGACCTTGCAAGGTTACAGTGGGATTTTTTGAATTGTTGAAAGATTCTGAGGCTTGGGAATTTTGGAATGTCTTGGGGGAGCTTCTGAAGCGGTGAACTTTGTGACTCAAACCTCCAAAGGCAAAACACACTGGGCAACATCATGGGATTTGGTCGAAGGGAAGTTATACAGGTGTTTTGTTGGTGAAAGCTGCAAGACCAGGACCTCAGGACCCGTCGGGACCCGTCACCCAGTCCTCTCCTGACCAGTTCAGTCGATCTAGGGGTCTCAAGTTCAGAACTCTGGAACTCTTTCCAAATACAAGTCCTTCTTTACATTCCAACTAATATTAATCATATTAATATATGGATGTCAACAAAAACTGCCCGGGAAAGGATTTGTCCCACACCAGTCACCAGGGCTTGCAGTGGGCTGAAGTCTCCCAGTGCAGGCTGGTGCAGGACTGAAGGCTGGATGCCCAGCATCCACCACAGGCTCCAGTCTTGTCAAACAAGCTGGTTCCCCCCAGTTGCATGGAGGTGATACAAGGAAATCAAGAAAGGACTGAAAAAGAGCCATCACTGCTATGCCTCACTCATTTCTTCTTGAATGATGTGTGTCATGCGTATCAAGGACAACGAGGGACAACTCGGCTCTACTTCCATTCATGTCAGCAAGTCGTCAGCACCGGCCATGCATTGCCCTACGTCGCGTGACCCGCGGAGTCTGCCGTAGCCGAGTCAACGTCTTCGCTCTCCAAGGTGCCAAGAGACATAGGAGGTATGAGCTTGAAAAGGCCAAACTCACCTGAACCGGGCATGGCCAAGTAACAAGGTGACCCAGGGTCCCCTCTGGCATCCTGAGAAACTCGCGGTTCTTTGGAGCACGGTAAATACCTGTAAATACTAAACTTTCTTAATTGGTGACAACTCTACTTACTATATTACTCTACTCTTGTGACATGTCACCAAAGTTTCTGGGCCCTGGCCCTCCAGCACCTCACTTTGGAACCTCTTTTTTTGGAGCCGAACCTTGGCGCACAGGACCTTCGGCGACGGCAGACCCGGCAGACCCTCGACCAGATCAATGGAGGTTCGACGGATTGCGGCTCAGCTGCAAGGAGTCTTTGCCGTACCAAGCTAAAGTGGCCATATTCCTCTCCTCAGTGACTTGCGAGCGTGCAAATTGCTTTGCTTTGCGGAGCGTGCCAATTAGTCCATCACCCGATGCGATGCTGAATATACACAATGTATTCAGAAATCCGGTGGCACTCCAAATCAATGACAAAAGATTAAACAAGGCCAAAAATGCGTTATTTCACTATCCCCACCTGCAGGCTGTTTTCATGCCACTATAGGTCAAACCAGTGACACACTGTCTGGTGGGGTGTGAGACACTGAGTGCCCAAAGTCAAGACAGTTTGTCAAATCTAGCTACCCCAATCTCACGAGTAGGGCACAACAGCGCTTGTCCTCTGAGCCTTTATGTTCATGTATCCTAGTAGTAACAAGAAGCTACGTATGGCCATTTTTGCTGCCCGGGGCCGTACTTTCTCATGTGGTAGGGTTGTCTTGTCCCGTTCAGCTCTTTCTGATCAGTCCATTCAATGCAGCCTTGCTGAAGTCGGTTGCTTAAGTTTCTTCCCCGTGTGATGTTTCTTGTTTGCTTTGCTTTCTTAATTTAACACTGTTTTGCGCTGCGTGCTCGGTCACATGTGTTTCTTGCCATTAGTTGTTTTTTGTAATCCCAGGCAGCTGCTTTTCCAAGCCCAAACCTGAAGATGTTTGGTGCTTTGTGATGGCTTTCTGTTGCTTTCTACTTGGTCTGAAAGCGTTGCTTCGTTGCTTGTTGCATTGCTCTGAATTTACCGGTTGTTTCTTCCGTTTCTATTCCATGGTTGACCTAAAAAAGAGCTAGGGGAAACACTCCAAGTAAATATAACAAAATGTACATCTACATGTCAATCAAATGCTCACGACTGCTTTTCAAAGTCTACATGCGTGAACAAAATTCAACTGAATGAGGTGAAGTGATCTTAGAATCACCATCAGTGTCTTCAGCAAAATTTATGTGGCGTGGCTTCAAGCCGACAACCCAAACTCAACCATAATTAAGTACCACCAAGATCCTGAAAAAATGGCTACGAGTACACACGGCGCAACATTCTACGAACCATGCATCTTTGTTGGCCGGAGGCAGGTGTACCGCCTTGGAAAATCCCGTCTTCAAAAACCTTCTCCGTGTGTACACGTATCGATCCGCGTATCGGTCATGGTCCGTACTACTTACCTTAACAACAACAAAAAAAAACATCACCCGGACAAACGTGGCAGTCGTTCTACCATGCACGGTCTACCCCAAAGTCCATTTCTTCAGATCGTGGGCATTTCTAGCTTCGTTTTCCTCCATGGTGTATGTCCCACGAAGCTGCAGTCCCACCGTGGAAGTGTACATTCTGGGCCGTTGGAATACTCCTTCAAGAAACAACAACAGGTCTGAGTCTGGTGGTTTCAACCTACTTAGAAAAAAAACATTCTCTTCGCTGTGGAAACGTTCTGAGCACAAGGATCATGACCTTGGTTGACCTAAACACTTGGTCAGGTTTTCTTCCTTCAGTTTCGTGTGTTGTTTGGGAGGTGAAGAAAAGAAGGTTTTGACCCATCTCCGTCCTCCCTCTGGTCCACATCGACTCACCGACTTCTCACATCGACTCACCCGCCGCCGTTGGCCCCAAGCGTCGGGCAATCAGTTCGAAGCCGCTGCTGCCGCTGGTGCGCCCCCGGCGCATCGCGGCGGAGCGACATCGGGCGCCCAAGAGCAAGAGCCCGGTGCCCAACAGAAGGGTCACCTGAGTGGAGCGAGCATCGAAGAAGCCTGGTGGAACCGGAGCGAAAACGAGCGAAAACGGCAGTGAGGGTTGGGACCACCCACATCACATCCCGGTCTCTTTTGTGGGGGGTCGGTTTTTGCAGGGGACATCAGTGGTTGTGCAGTTGCTTGATGGTTTGATGATGTCTCCAACACAAGCCAGGTTGGGTAGGGCCATTGATTACAACCGCCACATACTTCTATAGTGATCCTGCAGCAACCCAGTAGATAGGATATGGAACAAAGGACAATCCAAAACTAGCAAAACAACTTATACACAGTATATACACCGATACCGGTAATCCATTGTAAAGTAGTTGGACCATGAGAGCAGGTTGAAAAATCCCGTCTTCCAAATGCACCCGAGGAGCCTTCCAATACATCAAAGCTTCAGGGGGGAATGGCCACAACCTCTTACTGCGCTTACTGACGCTACTAGGGGCTCCTGGCCATACGTACTAGGAGCTCTTTCTTGGTTCAAAGAAGAAACGATAATTCTTCTGAGAGGTCTATCACACCGTTGGGACGGGACTATGAACATCTATGAACCATATGGCATGCCGCATTTGTACTTGAATAGGGAGACCCCCAACCAATGGTTTGTTGGGGTCTTTGGGAGGTCTCGTTATTTAAATTCACACTCATGTGATCCCCCGTCTTTCTTGGCCTAATTCACCTCTCGCGCCGACTGGAGCTGCATACTGCAGCTGCATCCTTCGTCTCTTGCTTCAAGGCACCAGGTAGCACAGCAGGGAGCCGATTAACCCACCGCTGAGAGTGATCGCACCCTCCTCGTTGGACCCAGGACCAACCAGGACCGAAGGAAGTTGACCTCAACACCCAAATTGTGCCAAGCATGGGGTTGAACGTGTTGAACACGTTGTGTGGCTTTGGAAGAGAAGAGATGATGACACAGGACTTCCCCACGGATTCATATCAGAACATATGAGACCACATGAGACCATGCTGCAGGCTTGTCTTTCAACAAGAGAAGGTCTAGTCAGTCGGTCCTCTAGTCATCGAAGCTCTACACCTGTCACTCTCCGTGGCTCCTGGAGAACCAACGGTTGCTATCCTTGAAAACAATCATGGGCCAACGTGGATGGCGCCTAGGGCACCACCTGGCGCCGTTCTTTGGAACATGGTCATCCAAAATCGGGGCGAGGACAACTCCACTGTCTTTGCATCTTCAAGGCACGTGACGTTTCTTCTCCTCGATCGTGCTGTTTGTCTTTGTTTCTTCTCCCCGAGATCATCCCTCGATCTGAGGAAGGAAACAAAGATAAGATACATCGATCTAGAAACACCGTTTTGATGATAATAATAAGTAATTACATCTATCGTATAAAGCTGTAAGTAGTAAGGATGCTGGAGGTGTACATTCTGCAAAAAAACACATAAAAAAGAACAACTCACATGGCTGTGGGTCAAAGCCAGGGCTCTTTGGTTGTTCCAACCAAAAATGAACAGAATAGACTACCACCGCTAGGAAGCCCTATGGTAGGGGAGATGAACACTCCCTAGGGCTCCATATCCTTAGGTTCGGTGGGCACCGACCCCCCAAATCCACCCACCCCAAACACCTTCTCCGAAAACGGAGGCAGGACAGGAGCCCTAAGGACCTGTGTGTCACCCACGCCGTCCTCGTCCAGCAACTCATCCAGCAGCGACATGGAGGCCGACCATGCGCGGGCGATTCACCCCTCTCGGCCGCACGAGTGGGTGGGCCGATGTCCAAATGAAGATTGGTTGGGAAACACAGCGGTCCGTGTCCGTTCCATAAGAAGATTCCCCGCAGAAGCATCTGACGTGGCATTCGGATTTACAATACTTAGTGTTTAGTGATCATGCGATCGATACTTGTGCCATCCTGTGCCCAATGTAAACCTTTTGGCTCACAACAAAAAGTATAGCTGTTGGACCTCTAGCTTTTTTTGCCGTTTGTGATCAGTGGTTTTGGGCCACTGAAAAATGATCAGGTTGGTCAATGCCGGCAAATGAGAGCAATAACGGCGGACGAAAAGAAACTGTTTGGAGAGGACAGTCCAGTTCATTATCCACTTCCATGTAGGGTTTCTGGGAGTGTAACATAGGCCATAGGCTTACTCATTCCAAAGGATTGAGTCAGTTCTAGATTCTAGAGGGAAACTGATGGGCAACATGCAGTATGTAGATTCGTTTTCCAAAGAATCCATTGCTGCTGATTCAGTTGAGAACTACTGAGATCTACTGAGTTCACATTCCAATGGAGAGATGATGTCGCCATGATAATGCAGAATGAAACGAACAAACACGGAAGCCAACAAAATACAAAATGGAGCCTTACAACTGCAGCTTCGGCGTTGGATGTGGGAAATCTGGCTCCTCTCCAGGCTGCTTGTATCAGGAAACCAGGAGCTTTGCATGTGAATGGTGTTCTTCTGTGTCCAGATGCAGGACATGTGCTCCAGGACTGACTGGAGAACCCTATATATATATATATATATACGAGCCTTCACATGCGCGGTCTTCCGACAGTCAGATTCTTATCCAAGAGTCATTCCAGGATAGTAACAGTGGACGATGATGGTTAGTAATAGTAAAGAGCTTTCTCCGAAATAGTGGTATCATTCATAAGTCTTACCGACTGTTACTGGCCAGTTCACCCTACTTGTAATATGCTCAGACCAGCAACAGGTCTTGAAGTGTCAGCATGTTGCCCAGAACCGACAGCACCCGCAGCTCTACTCCGCGTCGTCTGCAGCATGCTCTACGTCGTGTCTCTATGATGCCCATGAGTCTCACGTGTCTCACGCCGCAGGAGTCGAATGGCATTCCATCGCTTCTACTAGTTTCTGTGCTCTTCTAGCGGCAAGGCCGCACGCAATCACTGAATCTCATATCGTGATAGCCTAACTCACCGTGGTCTGGATGCAATGAACCATGCCCAGCACGGCAGCCTTTTCTGCAAAAAAACACTCTAGTAGGTAGTTTCTGAGGAGTTCAATCTCCTCCCATCAAACAACCAAGCAAGTGGATGGAATCTCACATGCGAGCAGCTCGCACGAGCGAAAAACCTCGTACAATTGCCACAAACAAATCACCGAAGATCCTCCGAGAGGAGTTGAACAAGTTGTTTATACCTTCTGACAAGAAAAACAACTTCAGAAAGCATATTGGAATATGTACCACTGTCCCTGTTCTGTTCTTGTTCATTCTTTGTCCGATAGGCCGCCTCACAGGTCCAGTCAACCATGGGTGGGATTCCAAATGATCCACCAGGAAAAGAAGCTATAAACTGGCGCAGTTGTCACCCGCCACGAATGACCTTTCGCCGCCGCAGTTGTCACCGCGATTGCCGGGCAGCGGTCGTTCTCGGCCCACAGGTCCAGTCCAATTCTCGAAGGATTCAGCGGCGGGGTGCCTATGCAGGCCCTCCGATGGTTCACAGGGTCTTAGATATGGGAAAGAAAGGAGCCAGGAAAACATGAAAACATATTCCCCAGAAGAGGATTTACCATGATTTACTCATACAAATCCTAAAAATCACCGCTTATAAAAGCGAATTCGACCAGTGGTTTAATTGGTACCGATTCGACCAGTGGATTTTCGACCGACTCACTGGATCTCACTGGACGACACTTCGAGTCGGAGACACAGCGGGCTCGTTCCATTCCGTTCGTAGCGTCCCTGCTCCGTTCGTAGCGAGGCCAGGAGCCCCGTTCGTAGCGTTCTTTAGTAAATGGCGTTTAATCAACATCGGATCAGAACATCATAGCGCAATATAGCACATCTGTCATCTGTCTTCGAAATTGGTGGACCGGACCTGATTGGGCTGGCGCGACCCAGGGGCGGTGCCCCGAACAACGTGGGCCGGGCGTGTAGTCGGTCAAGGAATCAAGTGGGTTTGTCCTTTGGATGTGGCGGTCAAATCCGAAGCGACCTGATCCACTGCAATGGATTAAACCGGTTGGAATCATCTATTGGCATTTATTCAACACGCATTCAGTTTTGGTTTGGGCATTGTGTCTTGACCTACAGAGAACCTGAGGCCTGAGGTTTCTCCTTGGACCTTAGGAATGAATCCCCGCCTTTTTGGAGACCACATAGCTGCCTTTAGCTTCAAGATAGCTCCCTGCTGAATCTTCGTCTGCATGAGAATCTCTTACAAGTGAATAGATAGCTAGATAGGGTCATCATTCCGTTCTCGCAAGAACCGTCATAAGGAGGCCACTGGCACCCAAGCCAATGAGCTTGAATATGTTACGTTTCAAAGTAATTCGATTGCACAATACCTTTAAGGTGGTTTATATGGACACCTGTACAAAATGCACAAATACAATACATCTTGGGGGTGCCAGTGCCATCTACTCTCTGAAACCAATGTACCAGTAAGGGAAATTGGTCTGGCTCAGCCTTTGATTGGTCATTCCGAGGCTTGAATCACCGACCACGCGCCACGTCCGAAGAAGAGGGATACAGCCTGAGTCAATCACTCAACGGCTTTCCCTCAACTCGAACACCCAAACATTTTCAGCCCCACGTGCTGAACTGGACTTGCTGATCACGAATCGAAACCGATCTCCATAGGTGGGAGAAATGATCTCATCATCTAGTCAGGAAATAGAGATAATTCAAATGATTTCGAGAACACCAGATTCAGATTATCTAAGCGCATTATGTCTTGGGTCTGTGTATCTTTGGTCAGACTGTCGTATTTGCCAATGAGGTTTGCTTGGAGTGAAACGACATCTTAAGGTGCCAGTGGGTGGTCACTGGTCCTGATATCCCTCTCTCAGTTCACATTTGTCACACTACTCTGGTTTGCTGTGTGGATTGATCCTCTCAAAGTATGTTGGGGAGAGTAGAGGCTACGATTGCCCATGTCTTTTTTTGTCAAGAAGACTTCGTTTCTGGAACCTTTCCGACCAAAAGGAACCAAAAGGATCGGCAACTCCAAAGCGCGGTGAGGACCACCACTTGGGGGTCAAGCCATGCTGCATGCCTTGCTCGAAAAAGGACACACTCCATGCACTCTGTGCCTGGCTGCTGAGTTGTTGTCATGTCTCCGGCCATCGCTTCAATGCACTGCGGGGATGATCATCAAAGAAAGAGGTACAAGTGTATCACAAGTCATATGTTCTCGTGCTTTGGTGTTGCATGGACATGCTTCTCTGCTGGTGATGTCCCAAGGTGTAAACAATGCATCAAATCCAAATCCATCCAAACACAACGCATGATTATGATTGGAGATTCTCAGAGTGGAAGGCTCGGAATCCCCTGAGGCAGGACCTCAAGGCTCCCCAAAAGTGGTATTACTATAGCCTATAGCGTCTAAATTTAATGTATCCAACCAGCAAAATTACCTTCTGTCTTGCCTCATTTGCCCAAAACATTTCAAGATCGTGTGCAACCCGTTTGCCCAATTGCTTTTGACATCTCGGCCAAGTTTACGGATACGTGGGCTAGCATGTGCTGCTTTTTCAGAGGGTGACTCACAAATCTGGTCTGTGATTGACTTGGCAACTAAAACTTGTTCTGCCTTTTGCGACCTCTACTTCTAGGTCCAACGACTTGGAATGTGAAACATCTGGAAACACGGACTGGTCCGAATCTGTGAGAACCTGGATCTGGAGTCGACCGAAGACCAAATCATCAAAGAAATCTATCGAACAACATCTTGGGGATGGAATTTACAGGTGACTTTGGGAGAATGTTGATGATTATGTTATATAGTTTTTTTTTAATGGTCGATCATGGTTGATCTCTACAACTCAACCATATAATGAAGTTCCCGCTTGCTTCTCGCGCACAACACGCCGGACACCTCTTCTACCCACCCAGCAGGCGCGGCTCCAAGGGATCCAGGCCGAAAACAGCCTACGGCAGACGTCACTCGAGGGATGGAAACTTCAATCATCCCTGTGCGAATTCGACCTTTCACATGGACATCCTTTTTTTATTATCACAACCCGGGTTGGTCGATTGTTTAGGCTAAATTCGAAGGAGGATCTTCAATCCTGACCTACAAACAATTGGGAAGGAACTGAAAGAAAGCTGCTCCTCCGGTCCGTCGATGTAATTGATAAACATACGGAGGACTAAGGTAGCTATAGGTCGCTGAGGTTACCTTTCGTTATTGCCAGGTGAAAACATGTACCAGACCAGGCTTCACTTGAACAGATCCTGGCCATGTTGGATTTCTGGGCGGGTAAGTAGAATATGTCTGTGTGTCAGGCTGGATCCCTTTCTTATCTTTCTTTACTGTAGATACGTGGAAAAGGAACATGCAATGAACATGTCTGGGCTGTGTCCCAGGGTTCCCATCTGACACGCAACTTGTTCGACTTGTTGGCATGCAAGAACTAAGAGGGAACAAAGGGACCACACCCAACTAGGATTTGCTGTCCAGGAACCAGGAAACTTAAGCCATCTTCTCCGGACTTTGACCAAATCAAAAGGAACTCCCTTCATGATGTCTTTTCCGGACATCTCAAAATCACTTCAGATCTCTATAGCTGGCACTAATGAAAAGAACCTCTAATGAGGAACTCCTTCAGGTGCCAAGGAACTCTCTAGCCTGGCACCTCGCGGCGCAGCTCTTCCCGCCCCCGGTTGGTCGTTGGCGCCTTCACTGCTGCGTCGACCTCCAGGACATGACGATGAGCTCCACGCACCCCACGGGCGAAGAGCTCCTGGGTGGGCGGACCGCCGTAAGCGATCCCCAGTGGCCGTGATCTCCCAAATAGATAGACAACTAAGAGTTTGTTGTGTTCATTTCATGTCCACCTGTAAGCTCTATATGGCTTATGGAAGTAGATGGAAGTAGACAAGTAAGAGACCACATTAAAAATGTATTGGACACCGTGCCACTATCTATTTGGGGACCACTAGAGTGAAGAAAAACACGAGCTGCTAAAGACTGGCCGTCGAAACACAGCGGCCTGGAATCTCTGGTAAACATTAAAAAAATCACAGCAGGTGCAAAATAACATGATGTACTCTTCCGAAAAGATATGTTCATTGAAAACGCTTATTATATAAATGATTCGACAGTTATTTTGTGTTCTTCTGTGTCAGTGTCAGGGTCTTGCCCTCTTTTATCAGGTTCATTTAGGATTTAACGGTACAATTTCCTTTCTTAGGGGTCCAACTGAGGGGTCTAGAAGACAAGACCACGCAAAAACATAAACATTAACATAACAAGTCATCAAAGATCATGAATTGTTCGATATTAGATCAACGTCATGCCTCAACACAACACACATCACCACATGTGGACTGCCCAAGGCAATCAGGAAAACACATCCCTAAACGTGTTGTATACGTGAAAGTGGAATTCACCCAGCTCGGGAAGTCTGATGACATCACCCCACCCTTGTTTGTCTCATACGTCTCGTGCCGATTGTTTGGGTTTCTTCGTTTTCAAGGCAGGCATTACGGCATGCCCATCACTTAAACAGAAGGAAACAAAAGGAAAAGCCCTCGATCCTCCCAGGGTCTTGGCGATGTCCATGGTCATACGCATTGCTAATGTCTGCAGAAGATGCCAGTACTGATGCCAGTATACAGTACACCCTTGACTCCAAGTAGACAGTCTTTGACAAAGGAATCCTAGACATCAACAAGTCACATAGAAGTGGAAGACTCTTGGTTCGTTTAGGACATGTTGCCTTCCACTTGTTCTTTTTTCTTTCTGGGAGGCCAAGTTTCATAACTGCATTTAGATCAATGTGCCAGTGGACACCCCTGGCAGCCCTTGGCGCAGTCTCCTCCACCGCCATCGGACTGCATGCGGTGTAATCCCAGCAGCTGAAGTTCTCCCAGGACCTATGGGTCTGAAGTGAAGTATAGCACAGTCTGACGGTGACCACACGTGACCATCTTAAAATATCTACCTTTTTTTCGTGTTACTTCCCGAGTGTCGAAATGTGTCCACTTTGAAAGGCGAGTGATGGAAGCTTTCATCTCAAGGACTGCCACTCCCTAAACCTCCACACACTTCCCAAGGTCTGGACCCTTCTGGCACCCCTGAAAGGAGGATATACGACTGGAGCCCTAGGACGAACGTGGTGACCTGGTGACGTTCTGTTTGGTGCGACGCGGCATTCGTCGGGAGCCCGGTCGATTGACGTTCGGGTGGATTGGCGCGTCATTCATCAGCGTCAGAAACGGGTGATGATTTTAATATATGTATATATGTTAATCACCAGTCATCCGAAAAAGAGGGGTCACCTGATGGCAACAGGTCTTGAGTGAAGTAGGACATCTAGTTCACAGATATTCACAGTCTGCTTTGAGAAGTCCAGGATCCAACAACGAACTAGTTACCTAAGAATATTTGATCAATAGGGATCCCTTTTCTGACTTCTCAAGGATTCCAGGTGCGACTGAATGACTCTCTTCGCTAAAGGTTTGCTGTCGATGTCATGACTATGTCAGGCTCACTGCCAAATACACTATACCGAGACCCCACTCAAAAGAATCAAACGACCTTTGGTGCTTCCTGCCCACCAGTGGCCGATGGACATCACAACCAGACCCAAACCGATGTGGGAAGACAAACAGTTGGAAACAGAAGGGATTTGGGCTCTTGCAGTTGAAGCAGTTGAAGCGAGTGCGAAAACAGGACAACGATGGCGAACATGGCAGCTCTATTCGTAGGAGTGAAAATCACCTGCCGGCGATGGATTGGGATGTTGGATGATGTTGGGATGTTCGTGTCTGGAACTGACACAAGAACCTAGAAGCAGTCAGCAGTCCACAGTTTAACAATCGTAAAAAGTAAAAATGGCCGGTTCTTCAACGTTCAGTAGCCAGGATTATGCGCTTCCCTGGTCATTGTTTACTTGTACCAGCTGGTCGATCTTGAAACACCGGTGACATCTGACAAAACCCTAAACCGTAAACCCTAAACCCTAAACCCTAAAACCCAAAACCCTAAACCCTTCTGACGCAAACCAGCTTGCTGGATATCCAGAACTTGCACTCGCTCATCACCTGCCAGTGAGACGCCGAGAAGATCATGGTGGCATTCATGGCTTCAGCTCGAGATTCTTGAATCCAAGCACCAAGAACATAAGTTCATGAAGTGTCTTGGTTGTTCTCTTCACACTGGCAGTTGGGAACTTTCACAACCACTTTTGTTCAGCTATTCCTTATCACAACTTTAACAAACTTGTCTTGGTGTCAAGAGAAGAAGCTGCAGGGTCACTCAGCATCACTCTCCAAGCACTGCCGATTTAGGTGGGTCCGACGGCTTTTTGATGAAGCATGCGTGGCACCTGTATATATAGACTGTTGATTGTTGTACCCTTTTTTGGCCGTGTTTTCTGCATCTTTTCCATCGATTTGCACGTCTAGAGTCTAGTGGCCGTGTACAGTGAAACAATCCATGGTCATGTGGGAGTGAAAATAACAACCCTCTTTGGTCAAACTCATGCTCGACTTCGAGTCGAACATCGGGCGGCCGTCACCACCATCGACGAAACCAGTATTTGAATCACGGTATTTCATGGGGTGTAATTGAATCTGCTTGCATGGCCCATCTCCTCAGGTTCGGTGTGTAGAACCCCCCCAAAGCCACCCACCATCACCCACCCTAACCACCTTCGAAACGGAAGTCGGACAGGAGCCCTTATAGAGATCAAGTCTCAGTCGACCTGCGATAACACCTCTCCGCCTCAGATCCGGAGCCCGCCTGCATAGAAGTCTCGCAGTCCTCCACTGATATCAAACAGCAGAGTGTTGCCCACGCATGGTGCAATCATGTCGGGCACGGGCAAAAAACTCACCTGACGACAAAGCTCTCGGCGATCAAACAACAGAAACCTAAACACCAAGTGCACATCGCTGTCAGCGGGATGCTTAGGACCCTTCCAATTTGCTCAAAGTGACTCCCTTGCCAGGGAAATATCCATCCATTACAGCAGGGAAGCATTGGAGGCCGCTGCAGAGCCGTGGTGACGTCAAGAAGGGGAAGACACTGGTGGCCGCAATCACCGCTCCTGGCGGTCGAAGGGTATACCACTCGACTGGTACAGCGCAGTTCGCGCAGCACGGGCGTGGTATGGATGGCTGGTTCGCACCACGATTTGAAGATTCATGAAGATTCCAAAGGCAGTCATCTCTCAGTGTTTCTGAATGACACAGCCTCCATCACAACACTGGACTTCGTCACCAGAAAGCCCTCTGACTCTGACTCCCAATCTCTCTGACTCCCTCTTGGGCGACTGAATTCCCGACACCTTTATCATGAGCTTGCACACCCCAAAACACATTTTAAACAACAAAAACATCTTGGTGACGTGGATACCGGGGGATTGCGCACTTCCATGCTTGTTGAAGGGGGTGTATATACTAATGTTCTGACACCCCAAAAACACCAACTAAACCACTGAGTCGGATGGGGGGCAAAGAAAACCCACCCCAAACCTCCGCCGAGAACACCCCCTGCGCCCGCCAGTCCCGCGCCGCGCCGGAGCGCGTCCGGCCTAGCCGGTTGGGGCTCTCGAAGTCTGGTCCGCCGCGCACGGCGAAGCGATAGCAGCGGCGACCCTTGAAGCGCCGCAGGCTGAAGGCGAAGAACCTCGGAAGAACGGCGAAGGAAGAAGACGTTGTCCGGGTGACTGGGACTGTGGGGTGACTGGGTCAAAAGGATGGATGCAAATCGATGTATGACTGGATGTATGTGGATGCATGTCGCTGCTTGTGCGCCAGAAAGGAACAGGGATCTCGGCGTTGCGGTTTGACCATGGCGCCCTTTCCCAATCGCCAGATAGTCAGGACGAAGAGACCTGACTTATGAGACCTATGAGTATCACCAAGTACCAGCTACTTATAGTGTATTTCATGTTCTGAGTCAAAAATCATAAGGAGTGACGGAGTGAAGTAAGTTTAAGTACAACAACAAGTTAATTCCGCTATAAGTAACATCTCCAGGAAAGTAGCTCTTGGGATCTGTCGGAAAGTCCAGCGATGGTTGTGCGGGCCTGAAACTGGAATCGTCGTATTCAAGGGAAGTGGTCTTCTTGGATGGCCAATTTTTCTTGACAAGTGGCCAGACGGTTTGCTAGAATACCCATGGCCAGGTATATGTGGTATATGGCATACACCTACATCGACCAATAAAGCACCCAATGTATAGGGATATATTCCATACATGGATTGTTGGGGATGTGACATGTTGCCTTTGACGTTCCCAGACGAACAGCCTCTCCTTTTGACGAACAGCTGCGCGTTCACCGACTCCGGCTTTTCTTGAGCTGGTGGTTTCACCATGTTTCACCTTACTTATTAGTCGGTATAGTTCAATCATCAAAAACAAAGGCTACGAACGGGGCTCCTGGCCTTACTATTAGGAGCAAGAAGCCACTAGAGGCTCCCCTCATCGCTACTAGGAGCAAGGACGCTACTAGGCTTGAACCAAACCAACACCGATCATTAAGAGTTCACGGATGATCGTTGCGATGCTCGTTGCGGTGAGTGCCATGCGATGGGAAAGCCGGGGAACGCCTCACCGATACCCGAACAAAGGCTGTCCGGGACTAGGCATGTTGTAGCCTATTTTGGGGTGTTTGAAAAGGGGTGCATGTTGCACCTGCACTGTGCCTTCAAAGCACCTGCCTCTCAATACCGTTGTACTTGGACTCCCAACATCGACACACACTGGAGAGATGATGAAACAGGAAGCACTGGGTGGGACTTGGGACTGGAACATTTATCTACACTAACCCTTAAAACAGCTTCAAGCCACCCCAATGTAGGCAAATCTTCCATTGATTTGTGGGGCACTACACTATACTCCCTGAAATAGTCATGTTACGTGGATGGCATGGCCCTGAAAGGAAGACCATTTTCCGAATACCAAACAGGTGGTGCCATCCACTTCCACGATTATCTCAAGGGGTATGTATTTACATTGGGTGTATCCTAATACCTGCAACAGTGGAAAGACCGCCTTGTTCAAACATAGTGATCATTGTTTGCTGACTGGTACAGGTAAGATTGGACAAACCCAAGGTATATATAATCCACTAAATATACCCGTATAGTATCCCCAGCCTGGATCCAGGAATTGTTGCCGCCGATTCTCCGATTCTCAGCCAGTCAGTGACCAACTCTCACACACACTGTGCCATCCATCAGCCTCACACCCACATCCCTCTGAAAAGCTGGGATTGACCCAATCTCAGAACAGGTTTAAAGGGTGAAAGCCATGGCTTTGGAGGGTGAAAGCCATGGCGTTGGAAGGTGAAAGCCATGGCTTTGGAGGGTGAAAAAAGCCAAGGTCTCCTGTACATCTTCCCTTTCAACGAGTCCATTGGCCCAAGCATCCAAATCAAGAGCTTCCCTTTGGAGGTCACCGCCTCATAGGCTCCTGCAGAATGCGAGTCCAGCCACACGAGCTGATAAGGAAACGTGAAAACAAGCACGGTCTGCTAACTGGAGTGTGAGCGGCCACATGAAGCTAGATTGGCTTAGCATCGTGCAGCTAGGTTGCCTCATACAGCTAGCCAAGTACATGTTGAGATCGATCCAACTTTCATTGCTTCAACGGCAAAAGGTTTAAATGGTCGATATTATAACCTCAAAGTATGGGAGACCTTCAAGTTCGGAAAGGATTTCGGATAGATGAACAACAAACATGCACCGAGGATAGCGTGGGATGTGTTCCTTCATATCTGCAGGGGGCGCAACGCATCGCGTGCCACCGAGACCACTGAGGTCCCGAGTGTGGCACCGGCGCTCGCTGCGCTCCTGGAGCCTTCACTTTGGCGAGCCATGCCAAGGAGGCCGCAAAGCTCTCAATGGCTTGGCAGCCCGGCAGAAGCAACGAGAAGGGGAATGGGAACAAGTGGACCACATAGACCTCAATGGACAAACGGAGTCAAGAATAGACCTGCAGAATGGATCAAAATGGTTCATTCAAGACCAGCAAAGCAAAAACAACTCACAACATGTTATTATCCTTTTTAGTGGGTGCGAATCAAACGTCCGAACATTGTTGCTGTCTTTGCTCACGGTCATGATTCCAGTGACAACCACCCCAGAAGAAAAAAATCAACATCATCGACACATTTCATAATTTTCTCAGGTTTCCCTACAATGGACAGTTCATGGATATTTCCTGAACTTCAGGCAAAAGGACTCAACAAGACCATACCACATCATACGACAACACACGGTCGACAAATAAAAACAACCCACACGCTGACACAAACAGGCTGATCGTAACTTGGGCATGTTCAATAAATATATGTTATTATATATATGTTCATGATGCGTTCGAGCCAGTCACATCTCGAAATCCACCTACTTGCTATGCAGGGTCAAAACGACTGGGGGGTCCAATGATGGTTGGGGTGGAAATGGCTGAAGCTTCAAATCGGGAAGTTCCAAATAACGTCACCATGAGACCATGAGACTTTCATGACCCACTTTTCGTCCAAGAGGCGGCAGCGAGGACGCCTGAAGAGGGTGCAGGTGGGGGACCACCGGGGAGGACGTGAAAGGAGCGCGAAAGAAACATCGACTTGACTGCTTGGCGTGACCTCCAAGCCAGGTGTGTAAGAAGAAAAGAAAGCAAGCGGCTGAAACAGCACGGGGATTGCCAGCAAAACGAGCGCTTTCCGCAAAGCACATCAACAATCATACAACAAACTCATCACTTGGGAGTTTGTAGAAAACTCTTGCGGCTCCAAGTATTGTTCAGGACATGAGTAGCGTTCAGTATAGGCGGCTGATTTCAGCCTTTCTGAAAGGAAAATCCGATTCCTCGAAGGGCACTCAGTGGTCAATCTCTGACCATGTCCGCTGATCCCATGTGGCATGACAATGACATGAAACAAGCCCAAGCACTCAGAAGCATTCGACGGAAGAAACAAAAAGAACGTCTATATGAACAAATAACAATCTTTTGTGGAACATCCTTCCATTCATCAGCACTCTGGACTGCAAGTTGGAAACCAAGACTGACCCTCGATGCTTCGCCAAACGCACTCGGGCACTTCCGAAGAGCTGCCCACACAGAGTATCACAGAGTAAAGGTTCTCAGCTTGCGGGAGTTCCAATCTCAACACCCCAACTTGAAACATTCGCTGACCAGCTTCCATGATCTTCCACAACCAAACTTGCATGGCTTTGGGTCATGGCACCAGGATACCTTGGTTGACCTGCCGGCGACATTGCGAGTTCATGGTGGACCAGGACTCCACGTTTTGACCCACATATCATATCCACTGCTTCCTGAGCTGATTGGAGTGAAGGGCTATCACTGACTGGAGGATTGTAGGGATCCCCGGCAGCTTGCCCTGGGCCTCAACCTGAAACACATCCCTAACCATACGCCCACCCTGTGCCGGGCAAGTAAACCTCCTGGTTCACCTCCACACATCACCTCTGTTGTCCCCCCCCAAAAATACCGAACATGAACCGCCCGAGACGTTTTAAGTTGGCGCTTGTCCCGGTCCCCAGTGGCGGCCTGCCTGATTGGAAGAGCACATCCACACGCCCAGCGCCTTGCGTGGCCAAGAGCGCCACCATCGCTGCCCAGCTGCCGCTCGAGGCACCGGCGAAGTCGCAGTCCTGCACGGCGTCGCAGCACGACCCGCTGTGGCGGACCGGAGCTTCCAGGGATTCTATAGGGCTTCCATGGGGGGAAGAAGCACGACTCTGGAATAAGTGGCCCATCAATCTGGATGAGACATATTCAAAACACAATCTATAGTACCATCATTGGACCCTCTGGACTCTGGAGGGGTTTAGCTTAAAAGCACTTCACCTTTGAACTTGGGTTTTGCACCGAAAGACCACCAGCAACCACTGCAAAGCAACACCGACAGCCCAGTTCTGTGACACTTGCCCAAGCGGAACGCCATCCGTGTTTGGACAGCGGGACACCGCGCCTGAAAGCCCTCGGTGCCGAAACGTTCAAGGATGAAGTGGACCACACCCAAGACCTGTTCGCTCCGCTCTGGGTCACCCGGAGTTGACCATGTCTAAGGGCGTCTATTCGAACCACAGGTGTCCCGGTGCTGCCCCATCTCTGAGCGCAACGGAACCTTTGGACCCGAACCTCACCTTCACCTGTCAAAGAGGGTCCGAAAATTCTGAGGGCAGAATCAAAGCTATTGCTTTCTGATGTTTCGGGTGGTTTGGGGATGTGCTTTTCCGGAATCTCTACTTTTGGGCTGCTTGGGATCATGGGGGACATCAACCCAACTATGGAGGCCAAGGAACCATTTGGAGGCCGCTACTAGGTTGCCATTGGAGGCCATTACTATACTAGTAGCAAGAAGCTACTAGGGTGGAGGCCATCGCGGTCGTCGCTTGGAGAGCCGTTTGGCGGAGAATCTCCACGAGACGTCCGTCCGATGTGCAGAGTCCAATCATCACCAAACCCAAACGCACAATATGCTGTGAACTGCTTTCGTTGGGTCCAATACATTACTGTAATGTCAATAATTGTCAATATAGCATTTTAAGCTGAATTATCTACTACCTGAATTGTCCTTTCAATTCGAAAAACTATGGAGTAGTATTATAGGCTACATGGCATAAATCTGAAACCGTCAGAATCGATTGTGAATGAACCAGTCTTGACTCGTATCAGGTCCAAGCAGCGTAACAAGCCAAAGAAATGCCACCAGTGAAAACCATATGTTGAGAGTAGCTGCCTGGCACGAAAAGGGTGTTTCAATGGGAGCTCTAAGCAGTTGCGGAAGCCAGCCCCTAGTAGGAAGGTTGCATGGTTTGAACATGGTGAATGGCGGTCTTCCAAAGAGCAGGTGAATGAAGAGATCTCATGATCTCACCATCACAAAAGCTGCATCATCTAATGATAGCACACCCCTAGCATCTGAATCAGAACAGAGTCCAAACGACCGGATTCAGGGAAGTTCCATGTTGGGGATCGAACTGGTGGCTTGAGACTCTTCTGCAAGTTGATCCAGTAAAGCGAACGCGAATGAATCTTATCTCGTGATGTGAATCTGAATATGTATCTGATTACGAGTGCTGCTTGCATCACAAACATGTTGCCTTTTATCCAAAGTAAAGGCCCCCACAAAGTGACGCTTCAGTTGCACTTGGTGCAGTCAAAGTCATGGACTGCACATCATCAGCAATTGAAAACATCCATAGTTGCATGTACCATCAAGTACCTTTAATTTAGATTTGTCAGGAACTGTTGGAAAATTCAGTGTCAACAAATATGTATTATCGTTCTTGTTGTGAAAGTGTAGCTTTGCCGGTGCGAGAACAAAGCCATATATGTCTATATTTTATGCTAAGTCCCCTCACCCGCAAAAACGTCCAACCAGTGAACAAAAGGGGAAGAAAAGAATCATGTAACCTGAGAATCCAAATCAATAACTGGAATTCATTTCGTTCCAATCAAAAACATTCAACCAGTAAAAACATCCAGTATGGAAGTGGACAAAAACTGAGAATCTCACCCGATCCCTTCACTCGGCTGAAAAACGAATCTCCGCTAAAGCCACCATCAAAAAGACCACCATAACAAAGAACAATAATTAACACGGAAAGCGGCTGAAACAATATGAAAAAACGAAACACTGCGCCACTGAACAATATGTAAATAACATTATATATAACTATATATATATATTACGGTTATCTGCACATGGCTTGGTTCATCATGGCTTATTCCATTTCACATGCGACCACCGCCTGCTTGCAGTCCATAGGGGATGCCGTGCCGGTCATCTTTCCACATGAGTTGACTCTGAGGCTCATGAGGTGAAAGTAGTACGGCCACCTGAGCGCAGCGCCGCACTGCACTGCAAAGTTTCGTCTGGATGCTTGGCCTCTGTAGCCACCGTTTGGTCACTAGCCTTGGAATCTGGCCTCTGTAGGTCATTCAATCATATATAGAGACTAAGAAGCAGTATATCATACAGTATCCATGTTGGAGAACTGGAAGGGTTCTTTTCCGGCGCTGTGGGGAAGCCTTTGGTGGCGGCACATCCATTTGCTTGACCAGCTCGAATCACTGATTCAAGAGGCTCAAACGTTGAAGAACCAGCTGGGGCCACCAACTGAGGAAGTCCAAACACTCAGCTGAGGAGACATTGACTGAGTAGGAAAAACATCGGCCTGCAGGAAGGTTGCATTGACTTGTCTGTTCACTTTGCTCCCTTGCTCAAAGGTATAAACAACCCGGCAGAAAGACCCGGCGTGATAGAAACCGATTCAGACTTCAAAGGGCCCAAACAAACGAATCGGAACCGCCAATCGCTCAATCCGCATGTTGTTGTCAAGTTGTAGTGGTTGGTCAGCTAAGCTTCTATAGTCACCAGTTGCGGTGTGTTCGAGTGGTTGGCATGCCTCCGTTCTAGGCTGTTCCCGAGAACATCCAGGATCACAGCTTGACATTTGGAGCAGTCGGCATGTATAAACAATGATTAATGAAGAATGAACTGGCACATGACCAATATGCCTGTGGGTCAAAACCAGGCTACCTGGGTTGACCACCAAAAATGAACGGAATAGACCATTAATGAGGTCAACCTATATACCCTGGTTTGGGAATATGGTTTTTGAACAAACGTGACCAATATCGACCAGATATGACACTCCAAAGTTCCCGGTCGCTGGTCTCCCCCAATACATGTAAGTGAAGATCTCCAATACATGGGGGGCATGTCAGTTGTGAGGCAAACCCATGCAGCTTCGTGCAGTGTTGGTATGACTTTTGAGTGTTGGTTGACACAAATCAATCAAAGCATGCAAAAGACTCGCATTCTGACCCACCAAGATTGGGAAATAGGCCCCGGGAAGACGTTGCTCTACGAACAGGAGGGTTTTCCACACTTGGTGATTGGGAGAATATATCGATCTACAAGGACAAGTGATTACCCTGGAAGAGAGGAGAAAACACACCAACCTGGGACCCCCGTCGCTCCCTGTGTCTGATCGTCCCGCGATGGACTATTGAATACGTATTGATGTGAAGACCCTTTATACCAAAACAGTATAAATTATGCGATAGAACCAGGAGCACATCAATCCTGCTCAAGCTGCAGCGTCCCACAGGCAGGCCATCAAACACAGCATTGGGATGCGCGGAAGATAGCATGTGAACAGCAAAGCCTCGGAGAGCAGTTCATCGGCTTCCAGCGATTCCAGCTCGAGGACGTGCAAGTGAAGAGCCCCCTAATGATCACAGGACTGGTGGCCCCAGAACTGTAGAGACATGCAAGTAGACCATTTTGTCCAGCTTGGTTTCACAATACACTCCCTGAAATTCATCACAGTTCCATACCAAGTCATCAGGACTGTCATCCCAATGGTCGACCATGAGCGGTATGGACACATGAGGCTCCAGGAACCGTGGACACATGGTGCTCCACATGTGTGACTCCGGAAACTGCTCCACAGATATGACCAGTCTGTCGAAGGTGAAACATGGTGTCTGCCCCTCTCCACACCCCGAGTCGTTTTGCTCGCCACATGCACATGTCACAGAAGTGGTTTAAGGGAACAATCAACAGGAAAGGCATGGTTTTGGGGGGTGAAAACACGGGTTTCCTGCAGATGTTCCTCTAAATTTAAACCCATTCATTGAACATGACATGGAAAAAACAAACTTTGCTTTTTCCCTACAAACCGTTCACTGTCCATTCGTCATCGCTCCATGCAGGCGACGATGGCCACGAGGAAAAGGCTCACGCCGCAGCGAACCTTCTGCACCAGCTTCTCTTGAATCACAAACTGCATGTTTAGAGCAATCCTGCAGCTGTTCAATCATACCAAGAACATGATACCTGTGTTCTTCTACATGCATCCAATGAAAGAATAGCTGTATTCTTTCATTGAGGCGTCATTTGCCAGTTCGAGTTGACACGCACAAAAACATCCGTCAACTCCAGAGATCCACCCGCTTCTGAAACTCACCAGAACACAAGCAGTCCTGGGTCCAACCTCCAGAACAGCATCACTACTGCTCCAGCCTGGAAGTCTCTTCTCAGCCAGAAAAAGTATACCATACTGCTGGTGAGTCACTATAAAGTAGATCGGTTTCAGATTTCATCAGCCCTAAGCAAGTTGGCTTCGACCCTGACACACATGACTTTCGTCCCAAACGACATGGCGTCGCGTGATACCTCGCGGACCTGGCGAGGTTCCACTCTGGCAGTGCAAAGAGCATTGAAACTGAAACAACAGACACCACCCATGGGACTGCCATGTTTTTGCCTACACTGACCCCCAAAACCACGCCAATGTAGGCAAAAAAAGCAAAAAAAACATGGAGTGTATGGGAATGACTAATGCTAATACTTTCACAAAATGAAGCGTTCCTGATGAGGAACTTTCAATGATTAACCTCGAAGTACATCAGGCCGCTCACCAACAAAAAATCATTGGCTCGGCTTGTCAGCACCATCTTCTTTATTCTGCGCAGTGAATGGGAACTGATATCAATCATCGGCTCAAGATCCCTGATGGATCCTGATAATGGTGGTTCAAACAACTAGTAGGCCAACATTGCTTGCTTGCTGTTGATGGATTTCCTCTTTGCACCGGTATTACTCTACAGGCTCTAGCTAGACGTGCCAATATGTCCGGGAAAAATATGACCATATACACAACAAAACAAAGGTTTTCATGACATGTCTCAGGATGTGTTCTTCTTTTTCACTGGAATCCTATGAACTGTGGCACCGGATAAAGATGTCTCGCATCTCCAGGAATTGGAGCGAGAGAGATGACAAGCCGCACATTACCAGTAGCATCCAGTAGCTTCTTGTTCCTAGTAGCGATGGCCTCCACCCTAGTTTTCATCGCAACATGGATCTGGATGTAAACAAAGCCGGTGCACCAAATGACATGCACCCTGTACGACATCCATTTGGAACCCACAAACTAATTTGAGGGGACATCTGAAAAGGGCTCCCTGGTTCTATGAACCTGCTCCAATGACCACAAGGCTTAACTGGCTATGCGATTTATTCTTCTCTTCCACAATCAACATCCAGTGGATTCAACAAGAAACATTGAAGGATGGTGGTGCTTGCCTTTTGGTGGCTTCCACTCACTTGAACAAATATGAGCCAGAAGGTTCAATCATGTTAAATGATATCAAAATATATCAAACATATTCAATCGGAGCCCGAAGGTTCATATCTGAAATCAGGATCCCGCCAAACAAAGAAATTCGACGTATCGATCCGGCCTCGTGCACGGCGCCAAGAAGTGAGGAAAGCATTCAAGATCGGCAGAATCAGCTCGAGGCGAACCAGCAAGAAGACGGTGCAGCCCTTTTTTTCGGCCACAAGCTGTTGGAGGATTCTGGTCAATGGGGTATCAAACTGAAGGAACAGTCACATTGATATTAACACTTGGCAGTTTGGAGGTTAGATTAGGAGGCACCGACAAGAAGTCAGCTTGGACGATGGGAGAAATTGCAGAAATGGTCTGTACGACTTTCGAGCACATCTTCCCTAAATGTAACAGTTAAATCATGTTAAATCTAACTTGATTAAACCAGAACCATCCAGAACCCTCGAACAGGTCACCTGCCAATTCGATCAGTCTCCCTCAGGTCGCCTCCCACTTTGGGGCCTGACAGGTGTGTTGAAAAGGCCCACACCACACCCAGCCATTCTGCCCAGGTGCCAAATTGACCACAAAGCTACCCAAACCAATGACCATCGGTCCACTGCGGGGTCACTGGGGAGGTGGGTCAACAAAGCACGAGCTGTACATGAAATGTTTGGTTCTGCAAGCAGGGGCTGTGTGGCAAGTCGAGCTGTGTGGCGAGCAGGATGAAAGCTTGCTATATCGGCCGAGTGCGATTCTTGTGTTTGGCACATTCTTGATGTGATGGCACAAGATCTTTGGCGCTACACTTATCTATCAATGTTGGGATTGGCAATTTGCTTTTGCCCTTAAGACTGCTGGATGGCCAGCCCATCTTGCTCTCCATGTTCGAGCGGCAAGTGGCTGCGCACAGACTGGCGTTGATCTCCATTGGGCACACCGTTCAGAGAGCTCTCACGTGGTTGATGTTCATGCGGGGCCTCTCATCAACTGTCACGGGTGAACACATGCAAATGCTCTGATTTTTAACTGAGCTTCTGGAAAGCCCGGATTGGGCTGACCTGCCGGTTTCAGCAGAGCATCTTATGTACACGTCACTTGAGCACGCTCATCTGTCTCTCTCAACCTTTTGGCCGCTCTCGCCGCTCTCTCCAAAGAGATGTTCCACAAGCCAAATGAGAGAGCCAATGAACATCGGTGAGACTAAAGCATCGATTCCAGCTGATTCGAGCAGCTCGGCTGGAAATCGAACTCCGGGATGGATCCAGCGAGAAACAGAAGTTTCCTTTGACAGTGCCCACATGTGTCCACATGTGCCTTATTGGAGATTGACAGTTTATATACCTCAACTGAAGACAACTGAAGACCGTCTACTGCAAACCAGCAAATATCATGTTGAACAAATCAGCATGATAGCGTGGATTTGTTTGCTTCGGAAGGATTAAACACAAATAACAATCACCTGATTCACCTGATCCGCAAAACCAGGATAATGCCATTCCCGATTTCGGACACGTCGCCCGGCTGAGTTGGGCAACACATGGTCCGGATGGTCCGGACTGGCGGACTGTGCGTGCCTGGTTCTTCGCCCTCACAGGCTTCTGCACGTCTAGACCAAGCACGAATCCCATCAAACAACGCTTCTTCCTTCTGGTTTCAGCCGCAAATCCCATCCATCATCCTGCCAGCTCGTGAGCTCCCTCCGGGTGTTGTTCACCCGCTCATTGGGTCGTCTCTGACCAACCAGGTACCGGATGACTCCTGCAAATCGCGGCGGTTGTGGACAAGAGACACGGTTTTCAGGAAAAGAAACAGGTAGTGCAAGTGGTGGGATAGAACCAAGAGTCCATCTGTTTCGGAAGTCACATATTCTTAGCAAGTTAGATTCTTGTTGTGTCCTCCTCTTTTGGGGAATGATTATATATATATAATCATTGACTTGGTTTACTACGTTGGTGTATATTGGGTTATGTACCCCGTTGTCCCAGTCAAACTGAACGGATGTTTGGAGGTATCGCTGGAGGATGATGAATGGTTGCCCCGTTCGTAGCGTCCTTGCTCCTAGTAGCGATGCCAGGAGCCCCTAGTAGCTTCTTTGTTGAATTCCAGGGAGTTAGAGCACCAAAAGGGTTGGGTGATGCAAATACACCAGGGACCCGACATTGACATGGACCTGGTCCAATGTAGAAAGCACGGTCATGGAACATCAGCAACACGATGACATGGTTTTGCTTGCTTTCAAGAGATCCGGTTTGTCAGACTTTATTAAGTCTGTCTGCTCCAAGTGATGCCAAAATGGGTCACATGGCTGGTCCTTCGTTACATGCTGGCCATATATATATATATGTGTATAATTACAAGTTTTTGCCAAAACAATAGAAACACATGAGCAGGGATTTTGAAGGTTACATCTCGTATAAACCCTTTCAGATCAAAAATGAGCTCAGCTCACAGGTTTTTGCTTCCTTCTTTCCTCACCTTCTCCGTCTTCCACGCCGCCCCGCCTAAACGGCTCCACTTGGCTCCGGCTCCGCGCCGCACTCTGCGGCCGCGAGACGCGCCGCGCGACCGGCAGCACCGGGACCGGCGCGTCCGGCAGCAGCGGCGGGCCGTCTTCGTAGCAGGGCGGCAATGTGGTCCTGGTCGTAGCAGGGCGGATCTTTTTTTGTTGCTCGTTCTTTTCTTGGATACCCAAAAAGAACAGGTCCGAGGCAAAGTCCAACATGTGGAATTATGGAGTACCTGAGGACCTGCAAAATTATCACAAATCTATAAGTTCGACTTTCAAATCCACAGTGAAAGGTTCATGTCAGGAGTTTCTGTGATCAATTCCAAACTAACTCTAAGGTCCCAAACCAGTGTCCTCACCAGGAAGGCACTCGGCGCCGAGAGGGAGCCACGCGTGGCGCGCGGTTCGCCGCTCAGCCGGGACACTCGCCGAGGCGAGCGAATCTTCTCCAGCAGCCCTGGGAGGCCTCAGGGGCACGGCACGGCGCTCGAGTTTTGTGGAACAAAACCCTCTAGTTTGTGTGTCTGTGTCTGCGGACGAGTCTTGTCATTTCAGATGATTGCATGTTTTCTTTTGTGGTCCATCGCGTTTTCCAAGGTTCTCTTCAAAAGCCAGTTAAGCAGCATGCCTCACTGACAATAGCTTCTAACATCAGTCTAACAGCATGCTACCCTAATCAGACTGACCAACCCTTGTGCCCTCCATGTACCCCCTCTGAAATATAATCTTCTCGCCAGTCGTCTCCCACCAGGATTAACTCAAATTTTGGCAATGTGGGAGGCCCGACTCTGTGGCCTTGCCAAGGTTCAGGTGCTGTTTTGGTCAAACATGTCCCACACACGACCTGTCTGGGACTGGCATATTTACACATATTTACTATACATTGCGGTGGCTCCCAGGGGTCAATGTAGGCATATGCCTTAGCATGCCTTAGCCTTACATTCAATACCTATAGCCGATAGCCAAGAAAGGAGTCTCTTGTCTTGTGGCAGCTAAACGCACTGAACTGACCGAAATGGGTCTTGGAGTCAGCTCCGTCCACACTGCTCTGTTTGGGTGCTGCACTGGAGGGATTTCTTGTCAGTTGTGGGAAGGGACCACACGAACCAAAATGCAGCAACCAAAAAGCAACCGAGGCAAACATATCTTGTTCCGTAATGGTGGATAGACAAGAAAGTATCGGAATCGTTCGATCAAGTTTCATGCTATGGCATAATACATTCATGCGGTTTTGTTTTTAAGCACAGAATAAATCATGCACACGGGTAAAACACGATCAGTATGTATGGATGATCTCCACCAGGACCTTGCAAGAGGTGTCTATGAAAAGCCTCTTAGTGGTTACGGGGTGTCAAAAAAACACCTGTTGGAAGGTCCTGCAAGTGACAGTCTGGGGCAATCAGAGGGGAGCTCACAGCTGAAGCTAAAACAATCATCCTTCAAAAAGACTCTTCACATCTCTTCACCCAAATCCCCTAAGATCTTGGGCCGTTTCAATTCGACGTACTTCGACTACTCCGCCGAGCTCGCGGCGTGTCAAGCCGAGCTCGCGGCGAACGGGAAGGCGGTACTGCCCGTGCCTGGATCGGATCGGATCTCCTGGCACAGCTGCTCCCAGTCCTGGGGATCGACGCCGAAGACCGTCTTCGCTTAGCCGCGGCATGTGGACCTCGACGAGACCATGAGGAGGTCTCATGCGGCAGGGCCTGGGATGTACATCTCATTGGGATCGATATCATCACAGCAATCGGTTGATGAATTTATTCGTAAAGTGATATAAAGTAATTATCCTTAGCATGATCTTGAGAACCAGAATCATATCGAACCTTCTAATTATCGGCCGCCCGAAGCGAGGCCTTCTGCCCCGTCCTCCTTGCTCGCCTTCCGTCCAGCCGCCTCGCTCAGACGGAGCCCCAGCATTAAGACCTGCACCGGAGAGGAAGAGAAAATGATCGCAGCTTCTCTCCCAGGATTTTGGTGGTACAATGTTGTGACCCAGCAACCTGGTGTAAATGGAGTATTATAAGCAACATTCAAGCATCTGAGTGGCTTCTTTGGGGGGTTTTGAACTGGTCCATGGGCTATCGGAGGGCTCCCAAAAAAGATCAGGCTGACATAAATTGTTGGTTTGGGTTGGTGGTTTGGAGTTGGCGGTTTTTCACTTGTTTCGGACTGTTTGTTGCCAGGAATGAACTGCTAACAAATCAATTGTTGACGCAACCCTGATGTGTAAGCTCAGTGAAACATGTGTTCTTAATCTACTTATTATATTGTATATTTGCTGCTAGTTGGTGACGCCTGACGTCTGACTGACGTTTGGATTTTGTGGAGCCAAGATATGTTCTCATGTGCATGTGACGCCGAACGGTACAACTGATGACTGACGCTACCTGCTGCAACATCAAGTCTTCCCGGCTTGATTGCAGGGTAAGGTCTGCTGGATGAATGTTTGTAGAAAACGGAGTTTACTTGCAGGGCTTGAGAACGAGTTGGTGCTTGCTTGACCTGTTTGTCGTTTCTGCTTGAAGGAGCGTCGTACCTATTCACCTGCGAGGACTTGTGGAGGGCATGGACTTGCTTCTCCTTAGGTCCTTGGCGTGGGTGCCAAAAGACCGCCCAAGAAACAGCTGCAACCAACAGGGTTCTTGCAGGCCACAAGATCGGATCAGATGCGCGTCAACTAAGAAAGGCAAAGCCATCGATCGTGTCAGTATACTTTCCATTTGGTGCATCAGCCACAGACTTCAAGTCCATGCCAATGCTAGAAGTCTGCTTCCACAAGTGCCAACACCACTCGATGCCTCCTGCAAGCCCTTAATAAATACAAACCCATCAAGTTCCACAGCCAACCAATCCACCTTGCTTGTTGTGGAAAGGTCGGGCCTGCATTTCACTGCGTCAACAAGCGCATTGCTGCATGTCCGTTTCCGATCTCATCCCCTGACTGCAAAACAAGTCAATCTGGGGTCGGGGCAAGCCGCCTGCTGCGCTTCACCGATCATTTGTTTTGCTCCTGACTGCTCAGGAATCGTGTTTTGGTTTCTTGGAGCATGGCCATGCCAGCCGCCTTTTTGAAAACCTGGACTGTTCAGCCTCAGATTTAGTCATTTCCATCTTTTGGCTTGGTTGCACGTCTGGGAGGATTGATGGCTTTGACGTCTGGCAAAGGCACACGGTTGACCCCCTATTTTTTGAGGGCAAGCCCTGGTTGTTGTCATGTTGTGCTCTTGTGGCACACCTGGGCCAGGGCACCATATTGCTCACAGTGCCACTCCTTCTTTTGTTATTTTTTGCGTTGAATACCCTTGCCTCCTGCAAAAAGACATGCGAACACCAACAGGCAGCCAATAACTGTGGGTCCAAAGGGAAGCAGCTGCTTTGGCTTGACAACATACTTGGCACTTAGCACCATGCACAGCAAGCAGCCCTTCAGGTGTACACAGCAAAACAAAAAGCAGCACTGGGCAACCTAACAAAAAAAAAGAAAGTAACCTGTGCAAGATCAACCCAGGTTTCCTGGCCGCCCTGTGGTGGGAAAAATATAAAACATGTCCAAGAGCTTGTCATCCAGTTGACAGGGGTGTCTAGTCTTATCCGTGAACCGTCCAAGCAAAACCTAACTCAGCCTGAAGCTCATCAGTGCTGGAGAGCCTTTCTCTTGGCTGCAGTCACTTCCTTTGTGGAGCGTTCAGCCTGCTACCTTTTGACTCTCTAGATTGGGTGACTGGTCTCAACCATATACTATATATACATAGCCAGTTCTGCGTGTCCAAATGTAGTCTCTCTGTTTCAAGGGTTTCTTACATTGTGCTTCTTTGGTCTTATGGAATTGCATCCCATTCTCGTTCGACATGGCATCACATTCTGTTGTGGTCTACCAACTTCACCTCGCAAACTTGGGCCACCTATGTTTTCGACTGAAGAGCCGCGGCGACTTACGAAGCAAATCCGCCCTTGGCCAGAGTAGCCCTCTTGCGAGCAACTCGCCATACTGTGGCGGGTGGCTTTCATTTAGCATCACCCCGAACCCGAAACCACCCAAAACACATGTCAAAGAACCCCCATGAGCCTGCAGCCCCAACAGATTCCTATCAAGCCAAGACATCAGATCGATTCACCAAAGGACATGGCCCGACTCCCGACCTCGAGGACTTGATCCGCCCCGGACCTGAGACGGGCGAAGCAAGACACAGATCGATTGAGACCGAGCGATTGAGACATAAGGCCTCAAAATTAGTGACATGAAGCTACTGGTAGTTAATTCTGACTGGTAGCTTGGCTTCTTAGTTACTAGATGTGACTAGTAGTATTTTTGCTGCCCTTGTTACTAGTAGCAATGCACTTGTTACTACAGTTATCTACAGACAGTTCATGTTATTTGAGACAAAGAAATGCCAGAAAGTATGGACATGGCTGGACACGTGGTTGTTTTCTCTTGTGTTTTTTGGTGTGTATGTATTTGCTTGCTTCCTTGCCTGCCTGCCTGTCAAATCTGAAGCACCCACGGCCCAGCTGCAACCGGACGTGGTCGCCACGAGTTCCCATCACACCAATTAGCACCTCATTCAGCCAGCCACCATCTGCCCTTCGACCCCTTCGAATCATTCGTCACGCCTTCGCCCTTCGTCACGGTCACAGGGCTTCGTCCGAGCTTCCCGGCGCCGGCTCTTCCGTCACTTGGCCTGAGAGTCGTGGCTCTAGTGGCTCTTAGGGAATTTCATGACAGGCTTCGACAAAAGAATGGCGGAGTGGTTTCTCTATTTTGAAGCAAAACAAACCCGCAAAAATACGGTCCAACAGTCCAACTTCCATCAAAACAGGGGTCATGTTTGGGTTGAATAGGCCTGCAAAGGATGGGCAACTTCACTGAGGAAGTTAGACATAAAGACGGGATTTTGGAAAACAACAACAATATTAATATGACTATAAGGTGTCGTTTCGTAGCGTCTCAAACACTGTCAAGATATGTCAAGAGTACTAAGAGTACCCAAAATGTTTCCTAAAGAAGTCCGATTGCATAAGAATGTTGCTTCCCCAACGCCTGTGATCTGTGGCCTTCCCCCAAAGTGGTGGGGGTGAAGACTCTTCTTGAAGTGCATTTCTGGGCAAATCCAACGCCAGAGTTCATTGAGTGTATTAATGAACATCGCACAAAAGCTTCCTGAAGCTCAAAGACTGATTCCCTTTGACTGCTTTCAAGACCAGCCAGTTCTTAAGGATAGTCAGATTTTCTTTGCAGCCACAGCGACGAAATGAGTCAAACAAATAACACACAAACATTGGTGAACTTCGCTCACCTAATTACCCCAGCAAACGATGCTATTTTGGTGTTTGATGCATGTGCAAGCTATCCTGAACCGAAAGCAAAAAAAAGAAGTCTGAAGACGACCCAGGGCCGGTTGTGTATGGATCTGTTCGTGGTCGGCTGTAATTCTTGAAGATCGCGACTGGCCACACAAAGTGCCCAGGACTTGCCATCGATCGGTCCGGCCTGGCTCTGCTCGCCCTGCAGCTTGGCTGAGATAACTGGTCAAACCTTGGAGTCGTCACGGTGTGTCGGTTGGCGACGAAAAAGAAATGGATCAGGTTAGGCGGTCTGGGTTAGAACATGTGATTTCACTTTTGTGGGCAAACCCCCAAACACACCAGCTGTCATATGATTCCACCAGCCGATGGAAGCGGGTTACTGTGTTCCGTTGAACCAGTGACCACAGGATCCACCAGTCATCTTCCATGAACTCTCCTGTAGATACCCTCAAATTACAGCAAAACACATTAACATTTGTGTATTTGAAGCAGGGAGACCTCCCAGTTCAACCCGTGGAGAAGGAATATAGACCAAGCCTCCGTTGGTTGGAGATCTTCCTATTGAAATACACTGTCAGACTCATTATTTGTCCAATTCTCGTATTTGTTCTTTGTGCAGTCCAGCAAGTGAGGTAATTGACGAGATACAAATCCCAGGTAAAATAGTGTGACTTGGTATGGCCCCACTTGCAACAGGATGTGACTCCATTGCTAAGAAAGTTCATGTCCAGTGGTAGATACTTGGAATTCTGAATGATCGCTGCCGCTACAGCCATCCTGGCGCAAGGATGAAACAAGAAAAGATTGCACTATATTGCACTCACCGAGCTTTTCTATCCACAGGATGTGCTATGTTCCAACTGATAAACATGTTTGTGGATGCACCTGGCGAAACTCTCGGAAACAATCCTTTTGCGCGCGCGCACACACACACACACCACATCTCGTCTGATTTGCTCCAACAAAGACAGAATCTAACAAGTTGATGACCATCTCCCTCCTAGCCATTCTGCATGTTGGTTGTGCAATGTGTGTGTTTTTCTTTCTCTGGCTTCCCATGACGGTCAGACCGCCATGTTCCGATGGACCGTCAAGTCACGTTGCCACCGCTCGGCCACCAGCAAGCGCTCCTGGGACCAAGACCGGCGGAGGAAGAGCCCAGCGAGCTCGGATTAAGACAAAGCAACATGTTCAGATGATGTTCATAAGAGAGTCCAATACGGCTGATCTTCAGCTGATGCAGGAGCTGATCTCATCTTCCCAAAGGATCCAAGCATATCCAAGCTTGGCCAAGACACATGCTGTACTGCTGTACCGGATCTTTCAATCAAGGATGATCACTGGTAAAAACATATAAAACACATGTAAAGACCAATACAGTACCCAAACCTTACTTGCATAAAGGTTGGAGTGGAGTTGCAACACTACATGACCGGACAGGACTGCAATAGCGTTGTAGCTCGCCGCCGAATAAGAAAGGTTTCCGAAGATCGAAAAGCAAGCTCCCTCATGGAAGGGAGGTTGCTTTTCTAAAACCAAACCAACACCATGTTGGAGGGAAGGGAAGAAAAGTGAATGAAAGCTCCAAAACTAATAATTAAACAACAACATTCACTTCTGCCAGTGAAAGCGGTCGAACAGAATGACCGCGACGTCTAGCATATTGTTGGAACCCGGAATCTCTCATTATGGTTACTTTTGGGTTATTTTTGGATGGTTACCTCCCAATAATCAATAATTGTTATGGTGTCTCATATATGTTTATGTTTACTTAACTTGGATGGCACCCTTCTTCTTCATGGTCGTCCACATGGCTCCACATGGTCACCCTTCTTCGGCCCACGGAGTCACCATGCCATCCACACACGCGAACAGGCCCAGGTCTCATGCCATCCACACACAAACAAAAACAAATCAACCAGGAGTCACATGGAGGCCAGGGTGGTTTGGTTCGTCCCATCCAGGGGCTGTGGATCTTCGGAATCCCGGAATCCCGGCACCCTCTGTTCGGGTTCCCGGCACCCCGAGCGACCTGTGACTCCTGGTGCATATCTCTTCATATTCACTCCGTGTGACTCCTGGTGCTGTGAATGAATGATTTCGTTTCCTCTCACGACTCGTCCTGTGAGGTCTGCGCTTGCGAGGAGGCCTGTTTCATGCGGCTTCCGGCGAGGCGAATGGGTCGGAGGGGTCCCGAAGCGGTCCCCGGTGCTTTTTCAGTGGGATGAAGGTTTGAGCCTCCCTGAAAGAGACAACCAGTTTCATTTACTTGATCAAGCAAGTTCAAATCCCAAACACTCCATGGGAATGCAAATCCTCTATATAATAATTTGTTGCCTAGCTTCGGGTGGTTTGAAGCTATTTTAAAGGCAAGCAATGTTGCAATCCCATGGATTGTTGGGGAATGACACAAACCCAGCAAAGCCGGCTAGGCCAGATGTTTTGTCTCATCACCCAACTGTGCATGTCGCCGGACGACCGCGTGCAAAGATCCTCGAAGTCATGGACACCAATTTCACACCAATCACCAACACAACTGTATTCCAAAAGGACCAACGAGAAGAAACACACCTATAAAGAAACAAACAGTGGATGAATGATGGATGTGATGTTGATGTATCGTAGATGGATGGATATCAGAAAGTCTCAAAGTCTCTTTTCAGTGGTTACCCAATGAACCAGCTGATCTCCCTCAAAGCTCAGCTGAACATCGAGACATGAGGTCCGCAACTCCGTTGCCGAAACGTTGCGCGGCGTCTGTGTGTTGCCGACATGCGGATCCGGGTATAAGCCAAAGAAAGGCACCGGTTTTGCAGTCGAAACAGATTTTGTTCAACAAATTCAACATCCAAACAATTCCAAACATCCTAACAGATTCAACAAGTAATGTAATTAATTACCAACATCCAAACAAATTCAACACTTCACCCCTGCCCTTCCTGACAGTGATCTTTCTCAATCCAACAGGGTGATTGAGAAGAACAACTGCATGGTAGGCTGGCAACTCATGTGCACATCCTATAGTACAGTAATAAGGTTGAGTTGAATTGTGATACAATATGAGATAGTATATAATCGACCTCACAGCTCCTCCGGACAGTTCTCATTCCCACGTTTCTTACCACTGCAACTGTCTGTACAAGAGCTGCATTCTGTACACCTTCGGCGCTGGCTCTCGTGCTGCATTCTCTACAAGAGCCGGCAACATCTCAGAGGTTGTCAACTCTAAAAGCTTCAAACGGACTCGTGTCAAGATGTCTCAAACTCGGAGTGTCAAGTGTCAAAATGGCTCAAAATATTTGTCAAACTCGTAGGTTTCCGTTTTGATCAGTTTCCTGCACGCCTGTTTTGATGAAACGAGTTCCCAGGGTGGATCCTGGTATTATTGCCTTGACATAGGCAGCCTGGCAAGTTGACACCCTGCACCACGGGGACAAGCAATTGGTGGTCAATGACATCTTACTTTCAACGTTGGGCGATCACATATTCTTGGTCTTAGACCTGAAATCACTATACTGACTATACTCAGCAACACAATGATATAACATGATATATACCAGGACCTTCAAAGTGACCTTTTGAGATCCTAGAATGAGGTCACTTAGTCCCTAAAGAGGTCACTTATAGACTCCAAAGATATTAATATAAACCCAATTCGCCTGTCCATGGGACATGGACATGTCTCTTGATTCTAGTCAGGTGCATCATGTTCTACGGTTGACTGCGAGTCACAAACCAAAAACTGAGGCCAAACTTGAGCAAACTGCTAGCAAATGGATCACTGGTAGTCTTTGCAGATCAGTCCAAGCTACAAATTGGGTATCAAACAAGGAAGCAATGTGTCGAGTACTATCGCGCTCGTATTTCATGAGCTCAACGTAGCTCAACCATTTCTCCTGACAATCTCTGAAATTAGGCCACTACCTGGAAAATCAGCTGCAACAATGGTGCCTTGCATTGTCTCATTTCTGCGCAAGACCTCCAACGCTGCCGAGTTCGTGTTGCGGGCGCAGGTGTAGGGATAACAGCCAGCACCAGAGCCACTCAAATGGTTCAGGCTCACGCAGCCACGTTTCTTCTTGAAGTGGTCCTCAATCTGCGAGATCTTGCCTTGGTTTTGCTGGCAAAAATCCAGAACTGAAGGAGATCGGTGTATCAATGAGGTCCCCAGCAATCTAGGAAGTGGACTTGCTGGCCAGCAAACAGGAGATCGGTGTATCAACGAGGTCCCCAGGAATCTAGGAAGTGGACTTGCTGGCCAGCAAACATCATTGAAAAAAAAACACATCAAAGAAAACACATGTCCTTATCAATACGTTACAGCATGTTATATCCCTAAGGCTCCAACACTGGCTCCAACCATATCATGAGAAGGTGTTTAGCCTCCCCGGCACCCACCTCGACTACCTTCGAACGGAGGCAGTTGGTTCCCTATATGTAATTACATAACTATTTTGGGATGAGGTGGTCTCCACACGTCTCCACCAACAAACCAATAATCATTTCCGGGTTGTGATTGGACCCCAATTGGGGCACCCCATACCCCAATGGGTGTCAGTGCCTGACTTTTTATCCGCTCGATCCAGAGGATAAGAATTGTATCAAAGAATGGCTGTTCATAACTGTGTAGAGGCCAAGTGGCTCTTGATGTGGAAGACCGTGGGCAAACTGTATTCATCTTGGATGTCCAAGCACCCATAGCGAAAGGCCCCGGGCGCCTTCTCCCCTCGGTATTGCTGCAAAATCAAGATCTTGCCCCGCAGCTGACCTAAAGTCAAAGCCTCCAGCTTACCTTTGTAGTCTACAAACCACTTGGCGCCAAGAACGCTCAAACAAGTTCCCTTCACCAGCTGATCAAAGCTAGTTGTGTTGTTTGCTGCCTGGTACTCCTGTTTCACCCGCATCAGAATGCCTTCGCTGGGTTCTTCTTCCAGAAACTCCCGACAGGAACGAAGTACACCAGTGAAGTTGGTGTGCTGAAATTTGAGGCCATGGTGCACTGGCAGCGTGTCGTTGAAATGACGCAACCGGATATCGAGGTAGCGGATACCAGCGCGAAACTGCTTGGGAAGAGGGAGTGACTGGCATTGAATTGCATCACCACCATGTAAGGAGCAGCTGTCGTGCGTGCCAGGGATAAACAACTCACCGAGCAAGCACTGGTCCGAAAGGTTTTTCATCCAGTTGGGATGTTGCACATCAATGTCACACTGCGCATTGTAGTCTGAGCGCTGGATGTTTCCCATTTGCTCGCAGGGTCGGAGAGTGACCGAATGTGTGCGTCTGTTCGTCCTGAACTTGTTTGGAGACGCAGCTATACTATGTAGTATACATACCCTGGGCATCTGAACCCTACAAATTTGTCGGGTTTGAAAACAAACCTCGGGTTTAGCCGTGACATAAGGGAAAACCTCGGTTTTTTAACCAAATCCTGGTGTTTTGCCCCAAAACCCTCGATAGCCATGTGCAGGTGCTCTATATGCATTTTCCCCCGCCGACTTATCAAATTTTCCGTGGTCAAAACATGTTTCACAATATGTTTTAAAAAATCAACACTCTTGTCAGGAAAAGTTCGGGTCCGTTATTGAGAGCTCCGATAACCCGTGACAAACCCGTGTCAAACCCGTGATTATCCCGTGTCAACCCGTGATTTTGGATGAAAAACCTCGGGTTTTCAGAAAAACATCATGTTTCCCAAACCCGTGACAAACCCGTGATTATACCGTGACAACCCGTGTTTTTTTCACGGGTTTTAGGGGGTACAATAGTTGCATTTTTGGTTGAGATGTTTTTCGTTCTGATCATCAACCTGGGCTTTTTGAGTTTGAATTCAAGTTCCTGTGGCCCGGCCTTCGAAGATGGCATGGGCGGAAAAAAACACCAAAATGGGAAACCTCGTGTTTTCTCCAAGAACCTCGTGTTTTGGGATGAACCCTACGTTTTTGTCGTGTTTGGAGGCACAAGGTATGATATGTTCTATACATGCAGCCCGAATCACCGAACCAAAGCACAAGAGGAAAGTGTGTGAAACAACACAAGAACGTAGTATTTACCCCAAAGCCACCCCACTGCCTTGCCCCGTGAGTTGGGAAGTCTCTATATCAAGCAAACCAGGACACTCTGTCTCGGCTCTGGTGCTGATATCTCAAGGATCGTGCAATGAGCCAGCAGCAGCAGCTCGGAAAGGCAAATGTGGCCAAGTTGTTTCCTACTGTCAGCGAATCCTCCTTGGCAGCCCCTTTTAGCAGTTCCAAACGGTCCAAACTGTCGACGTCTAGGAAGTTGCACGTTGATGACAACGAAATGCTTGGTACATCTGCAGTATGGGATGCAGCATGTTGCAGTAACTTCATGTTCCATTGTTGCACAGACATAGATTCTAAGTAAGACACAACGAGACTACCTAACCTCACAGGACACTAGCACTGAAATCACCTATGGTAAACAAATATCGAAACATGGCGTGGTCATCGGTGATGTGAATATATGAATTATAAATACTAATATAATTAATGAATATGTTTGTTCGCCACCATCTGGTCACGGCTCGCACTAGCTAGCTCCTGGGCAGGCCCACAAACATATACTGTTGAATCCTTCACACATCTCAGGATCTGAAAGCGCTCCGCACAGCCACAAAGGCCCCAAATGAATGGAAGATGTGAGCTCCACAGAATGGACAGAGCCCTGGGCTTCTGCTGCTCCACTCTCACCGCCCTCATTCAAACGCGCTCCACACACCAAAACACATGGCGCCCTGGGTCCAAAACCGGTGACCCTCTGGTGGACCTACCGACCTAATACGACCCCATCGGACTCTCTCTCTTGTCCGTCTCGCTCCACCATTGGTGGACCAGGACGATCGGCGATCAGGAGGCAAGTACCCACCTGGTGGCCCCAAAAAATCCTCTTCAAATCGTTTTGAAACAACCCTCGAATGATGTCATGGTTGGGGAAATTTGTTGGAGATCCACGCTTTTGTTTTAGTTTATAATTGATTTATATAATAAGCTCTGCTTCTAGTACTATAGTGGCCCAGGAAGCTCCAGGAAACACAGCGCCGTTGTGGATGAAAATAGGAAGAACGCTAAATTCTCAAAGAATCCTCTCAGGGAAACCTCCTATAGCAGCATCTTCAAAGTGACCCTTTTGGAGATCCCTGAGCAACCTTTTACAGCCTAATTGACCTCAACCTGGGACACACAAAGGATCAAAAAGGTCACTCTGAAGAACTAACCAGGTCCGGCATCCTCCAACTTTGCCTGTCCTCATCCTGGCGATCCTATAAACACCATCAACCACTACTACTCACTGGCGATCACTCCACCTTCGCTCACTTCCACCCGCTCCCACCACGGACCGGCCTCAGCGAAGACCGGCGCCACGAAGTTCCGGAGGAAGTGTTCCAAGCCCCGCAGCTGCGTCTGAGACGTCGCGCCCGATCAGCGGAGCGAGTCGAAGCGGAGCGTCGCCACGGTGACGCGCTGTGACCTTCCGCGTTCGCCCGTCCGGATGATACCCGCGGTGACCCGCGGTGACCCGCTGAGCCGACGTTTCGCGCACAGGAAACGCAACGACACGCAGATGGCGAGGCCCCAACCAGGTTGAAGCGTAGCAGGCCGAAGATCACGGCTAAGCGCTTGGTGGTCTCCTTGCTGCGGACCTGCGATCCGTGCTGGGTCCCGTTCACCAGCCAGATTGGTGTGAACTCGTAGCAGGAAACTAGATAAAGGTTCCAAACTTGGAACAAAGGTCCAATCAGAAGCGGCATGTTTCGGAGGTCCAATTTGTGAGACATGGTTGACATGATCCCTGGATTGTTGTCATCTATTGGCAGCCTGAGGACCTCCTTTTTGCTACCTTTTTTGACCGATGTTGAATTGTTGTCTTGTGCCAATGTTCAACGTGCCCCCGTGTTCAGATCCAAATAAACTCTGCTCTTATCGTGCTTGTTCTCAAAGATACACGATTAGACTCTTTTCCTAAACCTTTGCAACTCCCACAATGTATCTAAACAAGTTCCATGTGGTTCAACATATACTGCGAGTAAGAATTTTGTTCAAATGTGTTCCAGACTCACAGGCAAGATGTGTGCTTTTCGACAACTGCTGAGGAGCTGGCACAAGCATCATGCAATATCCGGGCCTGGACTGGTCATGACAACGTGCCCCGTCAGGGCCGAATACAGCTGACTTGCGACTCGCTTGCTCAAGCGGCGGCAGTATGAGAATCCTTGGACCGCCTCACACTCCTGTTCTTCACGCTCACACCCAAAACATATCTTGTTGCACGCAATAGGCCAGCGTTGAGAAATCATGGTGGCAATTCAAAAGAAACATAGCAGCAGGACATGTAAGAACAACGATGAACAGAGTTCTCCAATTTTGCAGAGCACGAAACCCGAACGAGCTATTTGCTCGTAGAGCCTTGTGACGCATAGAGTGACTGGGCCCCATCCCCGCGATTTTGTTCGTGGAGAACACGCACTCAACACGTTTTTCGGAAAACAAAGGCCAGTAACTTCAGCCCAAGATGGGCATAAACAACCAACTTGGTTTCTGAGGGGTTCAAATCACGGCGGGTGCCCAAATAATCTGGTGTGCTCGTGCCTGATTTGCACTGCATGGACTTTTGGAGCTTGTGCCAACATCCGAATACAACAAAAACTTCAAAACCCTAGCAATGTCTCTCCTTTCTTCTCCTATCCTCAAAACAACCTTCTATCAACACCAGTCTCCCTGTCAAAGTGTCCTACTATCCTACTGGATCCAGTATTTTCGAATACCACATGTACCACAGACCAACCAACCAAACAAATACCTGGTCTGACCATCTGCGTTCTCTCTTCCTCTTCACCAAAAAGCCCACCCTGCGTCGCTCCGGTGCTCTCCCGCGCCTGTGCTGCAGCCATGGGGAAGTCCAAGCCGCGGAAGGCGGCCAAGAAGCCTGGGACCTCCGACGTCGGCACCAGGGGTTCGGTTCAACAAAGGCCTCCCGGTGCCAAGGTTTTTTAGGGGATTCTGGATGAGCCAACCTGTGAAGTCTGCTTGATTTCTGAAAAAACAAGTGCCCTGATTCGCAGTTGTTCATGGAGTTGTTATGCAAAAGCCACCTCGACCTTGAGTGTCCTTTTCAGATCCTAAGGTTGGCCTGCCCCGGTGCAGGCCATGAAATTCATTGGAATCCGATATCACTTCGAGTGAACAAAAGCACAATTGATGACGTTGCATTTGTACGACTCTTTGGCCAGTGATGGGGGCTTGCGCAAAGAGATGGTCAGGTTTCTGATAAGATAGTTTTTTGGCAACTTTTGGCTAAAGGCAACACATATCTGCACCAGTTGGTATACGAGATGGTAAGAGGGAATCTGGGAAGATAAACCAGGAAACTTGCCATAATTCCACTAGAATATCAGCGAGAACGTGTTCTAGTTCTTTGTGTTCCAGAACTCTTGCATGAACAGGGTGGCCCGATCCAGTGCATCCCAATGGCTTTGCACAGGTCTCCACATCATCTGAGCGAATCCAAAAATCTTTTCAAGTAGAGGGGGTATCAAACCGAAAGGAAATCACCTGATTGAGCAAGTCCTTCGGCAGTTGTCGCCGTCGCCTGCTTTAAGGGTTGGCATGGATCGGCTATACTTAGCTGCTCAAAAAGGCTCAGGTTCTCCTTCATGCGTCTCTTATTTCTCGTGCTGAGGGCTCGTCCATCTTCGCTTGTTGTGTCCATGATCCGCTTTATTGTTTGTTGTTTTCTCTCAGCAGGTAAAGAAGTAAAGAAGTCTGACCAAGGGTGAGATCGTGCTAATAGCCTCATACTAAGTCGGTATCAAAAGGATTCAAAAAGATCCTTAAAACAGCACGTTATTTGGCGTCGTTGATGTAGGTGTTGAAGAGATATCATTTCAGGGGTTATGTCTTCCATCCCAATCCATCGTTCTTTCAATGTTCTTTTAAGTTGTTCAAGCCTTCCTCCGAAGACACGACTTCTTCCACCTCACTGTTTTTTGCAGGTGCCAAAACGTCGGGTCCAGTCGTATACCGAACCTTTTCGGTACGGGTCGGTCTCAGAACCAACCCGCCTCGGGCATCGGACCCTTCTCTGAGGCCCAACGCCACCCACGGGTCGAAGAGCTTGGAGAAACTGCGCCTAGTTCGCATCGGTCAGAATGCGACTCGAGACGCGATGAATGGTTGCCCCGTTCGTAGCGTCGTAAGGCCAGTTTCGCCCCGTTCGTAGCGTCCTTGTGACGAGCGAGAAACTGGCTGTGATGACCCGCCTCGCTCCGCCTGGTCGCTCCGTTCTAGTTGGGGGGGGTCCCGGCACCGACCAGGTGAAGCATGTGTATAGTCTGTTGAGTCTGTTCTATTCCGTTTCCGGAAAGGCCAACGTCTCCTGGTGCCACCCACATCCATTTGGCCAAGATGGGGAACGCCCCGTCTTGAACGTGGCGAACGAGTGAAGCATAGCGAAGAAAGGATCGACCATGGCAGAAACCGGGTGAGGAGAAAACACAGTCTCTGTGGGGTCAAGTGTGAAATTTCAGGACATGCAAATTGTAGAAGCAAAGAAGATGGAACAACCATTAGAAGTTGGAAGGACTAGGTGAAAAAAAATACGCTATACTCTCATCAAATACTTACCCGAGATCTTCTGAGGCCCGTGCCAGCCGTGCTGGGGTCAGTTCAGGTTCCTTCCTCAGATCGGACACCCTGCAGCTGTTTGGTGTTTGCACATTGGCATTTCATCACCTGCCACCCCTTGAGAGGGTCAGCATATTGGTCAGCTATACATATATTATTATATTATGTCTTTTGTGATTTCTGGGCTTCACTGCGAAATCACCAACTGAGGCAAGGACCCAGGATGGTTTCCGTGGTTCACAGTCGCCTTCAACCTCAGAGTAAGCTAACCAGCGGAAGCTAAAGATGTTGATATTGATTGGAAGTCATGGGCTGCTGATATACACTAACCCCATCAAAAACTGCCATACAGTCCATACCACATCATACCACAAACTTTGAGAATGAGGAATTCGTGACAATTTGTGGCGGCTATGTGGCCAATCTTGTTCAACCTCTAGGTCATGAACACAACTGTTGTGACAACTTCTGTTTCCTCATAGTCTGCCTGAGCGAATTGCAAACAGTACGTGGCTCCTCCACTAGCTTGACTGCCGTCGCCAAGATGACTGCCGACGTATGACCAAGGATGTCTGCAAGGCCAATGATTGAAGCTAAACAATGTAGGCAGCAGTTGCCATCAATTTGGCCCCCAGCAAACTTTGAGGGCATTGCCACATTGCACCCAAACACAAAATGGTCTTGCTGCTTGCTGTTAAAGCATGCTTAGCTGCAGCTGGTTCTTTGCCGCTTCACTGGAGAACCACTACACTACACGCAATGCTCATGTCTCAAACACATGCAAATGCATATTCGTTCAAACAAGAACACACCTTGAAAACAAAAAAACACAAGTCTTTGCAAATCTTTGCAACATGTCGATTCTAGCTTCTCTTCAATCACTTCAGAATATAAAACAGGATTCCGGGTCGGCGATGTTCGGCGAGGGATGCCAGGGCCTCTATCTTCTTTCCCACCGACCGTGGCAAACGACTCACGTGGTCGCCTCGACTCCGGCGACGGTCGCCGCTGCTCTGGGTGCTTCCCACAGCGCGCCATTCTCCTCGATGGCCATCAAGAGCCAGGTGACCTGCTGATGCATCGCCTGGGCGCCAGGTTGTCTTACACGTGGCTCCGGTCGGCAAGGTGATGGGAGCGAAGTGTGGTGGCAAGTGTCTCGTGGCCGCCAAATTGACGGCGTTTCGAGTTGAAGGACAGTGATGCAAGAGGTGGAGGGAACAAGAGCTGCGATGGTAGACTTGATGCAGTTATTTTGGATGGCAAAGTATTTGAAAGCAACATCCCAAACTTAAAGAGTGTGTGACATGAACACCTTGAAAGCACTATAGCAAGGCTGCGTCTGCATCATCAGTTCCGATCCCATCAGCTTGTCCACTTCCAAAAGTGCCCAAAGTGCCTGTCGTTCCTTAGACCTGTCTCACGGTCCGATATGATCTCAAGTCATGACAAGCTGAGCTCCATGAAGCGACGAAGCTGGCTCAAGGAGACACAAATGGGGTGCCGAACTTGGAGGATAGAGGTGCCCATTATCCACTCACTTTGGGACTAAAAAGCACCCTGTTGTGACTTTTGGTTCAGCTACCTGATCTCACTCTGGGAAGTCTCCATTGAATCTCCAAGCGTCACTGGGAGCGTCACTGGATAACGCATGGGTGTATAGCGAAAAGTCTTAGGGAGACCGACCTCCCCCAACCGTGGTGCCCCTGGGTTCACTTCGGGAACTCAGCCGGTGAATACCCAGCGTGTCCTCCGTCCGTCCTCGTGCCATCCATCTCCCCGCTGGCCGGACCTTCCACAATCGCACGGGCTCTTCTCCTCGATAATGTCGATCTCCCCAGCGCCTGGGGTCGATTCTCCCAGTCGAGTTCGACCGACGCCGAGCTCGCTCGGTGAGCTCGAGCGGTCGACTTGGATGTTGCTGTCCAGGAAACTAAACAAAATGATGAAACACGATTCCCCATGAAGGGGATTGAATCAAATGGAAACAACTACTAAGATTACTAAGCAAAACCAGGTTCCTGGCCAAAAAACAATGCAAAAATGATCAAACAATGTCACAGCCTTGGGGATTCATGTGGAACATCCAAACCACCCTTTGCGAATTGAAGTCCGAAGGGTGGGAGAGGAAAAAAAACAAACAAACAACATAATAAACACACCGCGGAAAACAAACCGCGCTTTGGAACTGTTTTAACTCGGACGCGCAATGCCATCTTGAAAAAAATATGGAACGTATCACCCACAGAACTGTCCTCTCCAACCGCTGTCGGGCTAGGGGAACTCCGAGTGAAAGGGCTCCTTCTTTGAATAATGGCCATGGGGAAAGAACGCCCTAGTTATACACTCTTGTTATGCGTGGCCAAACTTCGAGGCGCCAAATAAATGGTGCAGGGGTCAGTTACCGGTCAGTTACCTCCTAGTAGTACGGCCAGGAGCGCTCCTAGTAGCGTCCTTGCTACTATAGTAATAATGCCCTTGTTCCTAGTAGCGATGCCCTTGTTTCTAGCAGTTTCTTGTTCCTAGTTGCTTTCTCTACTTGAACCTTAGAAGTGAGAGTGATGGACAAACTCTCTGGCTAGAGGAACCTCTTGGGGCTGGTCAGGGTCGGCCCCCATCCTCTTTCCGAACCAACCAGGGGGGTCTGACCGTCTGACCCCAAACATCGAAGAACAGTCCAATCCTCATCCTCGGAAGATGGTGTATTTTAATGACAGAAACCCACCGAATTACCGAATTGGTTTGTGTATTTTAAAATGAGAGTCGACCCCCGAAAGGGGAGAGGCCCCCCTGGCTGGGTTGACTGGTCTATTCTCTGGGTGCCTGGGAGGTCGCCCTAAGACTGAGCTACTCCAAGATCCCCATCCTCCGGGTGGATCGGGGGCCAGACACCAAGGTAGCAGCTACTGCCTGAAGTCCATGGAGATGTTCCACCTGCCAAACCCATCAAAAAGCGCGTCTTTCGGTGCTCTCGTCTTTCGGTGCTCTCGTCGTTCGGTGCGAAGTCGTTCGACCAGACCAGTGGGAGTTGGAGGAAGTTTGGGCTAGCCATATGGGGGGCTTTTGCAACATGATACATGATTGGAAACATGAAGAAGTACCTACCTGGTTCTTCAAAGTGGCCGAACTTGATATCCCAGTTTGAGGTCACGAACGGGCCTGTAAAAGGTCACTTAGGCACTCCAAAGAGGTCACTTTGAAGAAGCTGGTACATGTTCATTCATACTCCATGTGTGTGATCCCTACACTGCGGAGGTGTGCAGGTCAACAAAAACTGCAGGGATCTGCAGGGCCTTCCAACCTTCGACCACGTAAAAAAAATGGACGCTCCTCCAAAAGGGGCTGTGCACCGGTGTTGAACGTTGACCTATAAACTGATCATGGCACATGATGGCACATAGCACCGCCAACCTTCCCATTGTCCTTTTTGTCTATCACATATTACACTCCCGAAAACTAACATGGAAGTGGAAAACACCCTGTTTGTATAGAGAAAATTGTCTTCCAAGAGGCCATTGTCTACTTCCATGTTAGTTCCGGGAGTGTACAAGCGCACCAATGGCTGCCATTGCCGCACCCCACATCGACCTATTTATGTCTGCTCATGGCTCCTCCCCTCGATGTTCTCTAACATTGGAACATCAACTCTAAACATCTTCCGATTTGCCTGGTGCTTTTGCGACAAGTAAGTAAAAGGTCTATCACCAGCTCCCCCATCCCACCACCTGCGCCACGGCCTCCGCGCCTTGTTCTTCACCAGCTCACCGATCTTCGACAGAGCTTCGATCACCCCGACGTCCCGGATGCGAGCCTTGTGAAGCGCCTGAACGAGCGTCCGGTCCAGGCGCGCGTAGTATACAGCGCTGGTTTCTCGGTGCGGACCCCTACCGATAGAGAACGAAGCGGACGAAACGGTACACGGCAAATAATGGCAGATCTCGTTGTTTTGGTACGGAGAAGTGGACGGCCAATCACCAGTTGTTCACGCTGGCGTCCTGAAAACTTGAATGTCTGCGCAGAAACATATGTTCAGGCACTTGGTTTGTATTGGGTCCGGAACCACCAAACAAGCACATACATGCAGGAATATATGTCAAGGACCTCGGGGTGGAGACCTGCGATTCGGTCCATCTTGTGGCCACATAGCTGTACAAGGTGATTGTGACGATGTGAATATGTTTATGTCTCTCAAAGCTTGTAGAAACCCTCTGGTTGAACCCAAAGAGAGAAAGCACCCATCAATTCCTAGCTCAAATCATCTACAATCCCTGGTCCCTCAGTGCCTTGTGTTGTTGGAGCATCTGCGAGAGGTTGATGTTCGCAAAGCCATCCAGGAAGGCTTCCACGCCACCCACCTCGACCCAACGGACCCGTAGACTCGACCCAACGGACCTGTAGACTCGACTTCATCACAAGTCAAGTGCGCTCCACAGCCCACAGCCCACAGGCTGTTGGTTCATCGAGTTCTCTTTCTCCACATTCGGGATTGTGTTTTTGGTTGTTTTGTTCGTTTCCCCAAGCCCGGTGATGTTCTTCCGGCGGTGTTTCCACCATCACGGACTGGAAGCTTGACTGAATTGACCCTATAAAGAACAGCTTTATGTCAACCACCTACTGAGGTAGGCAGTCCCACTGCAGTCGGAGTGTTCCGAATCATCTCGTTCTAAATCGAGGCGTACAAGATCCGCAAACGACCGATTGTTCGTGGGAAATGAGACCCCAGGACCCCAAAGATACACAGGCGTGCACGGATGTTTTCTCGGTTCAGTCATGTTATGTCCCAACAAATCTTCTCAAACCTGCACCCAAATCCCCGAAAACACTGATTGCCTCACGAAAGCGCTTGACCAGTTGTTGCCGCTGCTTCAACGTCAGGTCGTCAGCCCGGCGCTTCCTGCACACCGGGTCGTCGTGACAACGTGCCAAGACTTGGCTCCTTGGACCTTCACTGCTCCGGAAGACGTGCTATCCTGCATCATACACACGCACGTGCTCCCCTGCTTGTTGGACTCCACCAATGGGTCCAATCCCGCACCAGGGTCCTGACGTCCCACCCGAATGGGACGTATGGTGACGTACGAAAACGTAAACCTTCGATCACCAAGCAACTTATAACATAAATCATGGTTGTTTCCTATCAAAACAGTCACAAATTGTCTTTAAAGAGGCAGGTGAATTACAACCTTCTTCTTCACACTCGATCAATGTATCATGTTGCTTTCAAGAAGACGGCGGACCCATCATGGCGTATCTATATCGTGGCATCCGTAAAAGTGCAGAATTCAAGTTCGAACTCGATGTTCGCACGGGTCGCGACCAACAATCTGAGAAATCTTCCAAACTTGGATTTGCTTGAGGAAACACACACACACACTGAAAACACATAAATCATCCCCAGAAGAATATCCAATAAGTCAAATGGCGATCACCCTAGGCAAAATCAGGCAAATGATGGTAAATGAAGCCCATTGGCTCTGGCCACCACCACTGTTCCCCAAACTCTGCGAGAGGGTCTCCCACCTCTCGGCCAGCGCCGAATGGAGCAGCTCCTGCAGCCAAGTGCGGCGAAGATGATTGGATTATGAATAAACATTTGTATACATTTGTATGATTGGATGGGATGGCGCATGTATGTGCTTGTGCATGTTGCATCCGACCAAAAAACCTCCTCAGCTCTCCATAGCCATCCGACCACTCTTCCAGGGCGTCGTCCTCCAAACCTTCGGCATCGTGCACCGCCAGCCACCAGTCCTTGCATGGCGAGCTCCAAACGCTCTGCGGGTCTGTCTGCTCTCAGATGTTTTGTTTTTCAGATAGCTGTAGCTGAATGTAGACTCTTGATTAACCCCCATACGAAGAGACTTTGGAACGGCGCGGATCGGTACACCGTGAGCTCTTTCCGCCTCGGCGATCAATTCCTGCAACTTCCGGCGGATCACTGCTAGGCCTCGGGTGAGAATCGGAGATTTGATATCTGTATCTAAATCCCTAGGGCTCCAACTAGCTCCTGAGAAGGTGGTTAGGGTGGGTTAGGTCTAATGAGGATATGGTTGGAGCCCTAGGGAATAACATGGAATAACCACATTTATCACATCAGAATCTATATATGAATATGCTAATGAGGGGAGAAGTTCCGGACAGCAACTGCCGGACCTCCAGGCGAAAAACTTTGGATAGCCGGACAGCAACGGCTGGTGGCCGCTTCGGCGGCCGCTTCGGCGGAAGCGGAGGTTCTGCAGTCCAAAGTGGTGATGTTAAGTGATATTTTCCGGCCCCAGAGTTCATGAACTCTGAAAATTCTGAACATATAACTTATATTTATTGTTTTTATAAACAAAGTTTATGTGGAAGACTCTTGGTAGAGGAACCCGGCCTTGTGGAAGCTGTGTAACACAGGACTTGTTGTTGTGGAGACGGTCACTCCGTGTTGGCTCCGTTGGACTCATCGGTGCGTCGCCTTGGCGGACCCGACAATGGAGGTCGCCTTTGAGCTTCATGAGATCTACACCCTTCAGCGCATGCCAAAAGGCGTGAAAGCCACCGGCCTGGAAAAGCACAACGAAAGAATTGTCGGAGATGTCGGAGATGTAGGATGTGCAGGATTCCTTCAACAGCTACGTGTGTTTGGGTCGAGAGAGGATACAGAATGATGGTTTGGTGCAGGGTGCTGAATAAATCTGCTTAGTAGTTAGTAGGGTAGATTTAGCTGGGATATGAGTTGGATGCGTATTTGCTGGACGTTGGGTGGATTCGCGTGAAAAGGCATTCAGAACCCGGGTTCTGCGGCTGGAGCCTTTGTCATCTGCGGCTGCAAAGGCATCTATTAATATTGGGATTCAGATCTATTGACAAAGCTGGAGGTTCGACTCGACTGACCAATTTTTGAGATGTCTTCCAAAGTCAAGAACAAAGCCCACGACGGCTTATGTTTCTGTTTTGTGTATGTGAGATGGACAGTGGCTGACCGTTTATCAGCTTTTAGTAGGCGACCAAGTCAGAAAACAAGATGGAGCCCACGAACCCGAATGCAAACACGTTCGAAAAGCTACATATGTCCAAATGACACTCTTGTAGGACACTCTTGTGGGACACTCTTGTAGGATACTCTTGTGGGTCACTCTTGTAGGACACTCTTGTGGAACACTCTTACAGGACACTCTTGTGGGACACTCCTGAAAGGCACTCTTGTAGGACACTCTTGTGGGACACTCTTGTAGGACACTCTCGTGGGACACTCTTGTAGGACACCCTTGTCGGGCACTCTTATGGGACACTCTTACACGACACTCTTGTAGGACACTCTTGTAGGACACTCTTGTCGGGCACTCTTATGGGACACTCTCTTGTGAGACACCCTTGTAGGACACTCTTGTGGGTCACTCTTACAAGACACTCTTGTAGGACACTCCTTGTGGGACACTCTTGTAGGAAACTCTTGTGGGTTACTCTTGTGGGACACTCTTGTCGGGCACTCTTATGGGACACTCTCTTGTGAGACACTCTTGTAGGACACTCTTGTGGGTCACTCTTACACGACACTCTTGTAGGACTCTCCTTGTGGGACACTCTTGTAGGAAACTCTTGTGGGCTACTCTTGTGGGACACTCTTGTGGGACACTCTTGTAGGACACTCTTGTGGGACACTCTTGTGGGATACTCTTGTGGGACACTCTTGTGGGACACTCTTGTGCGACACTCTTGTAGGAAACTCTTGTGGGACACTCTTGTAGGACACTCTTGTGGGACACTCTTGTGGGATACTCTTGTAGGACACTCTTGTGGGACACTCTTGTGTGACAGTCTTGT
>CAXAMN010019302.1:12540-34107 GCA_963970005.1 Durusdinium trenchii | reverse complement strand
ACACGTTTGTGGGACAATCTTGTGGGACACTCTTGAAGGACACTCTTCTGAAACACTCTTGTAGGACAGTCTTCTGGAACACTCTTGTGGGACACTCTTGTAGGACACTCTTGCAGGAAACTCTTGTGGGGTACTCTTGTAGGGCACTCTTAAGGGACTCTTGTGAGACACTCTTGTGAGACACTCTTGTGGGACGCTCTTATGGGACACTCTTGTGGGACACTCTTGCGGGACACTCTTGTGGGACACTCTTGTGGGTCACTTGCAGGACACTCTTGTGGGACTCTCTTGCAGGACACTCTTGTAGACACTCTTGTAGGACACGCTTCTGGGACACTCTTGTGGGTCACTCTTACACGACACTCTTGTAGGACACTCCTTGTGGGACACTCTCATAGGACACTCTTGTGGGTCACTCTTGTCGGACATTCTTGTGGGACACTCTTATAGGACACTCTTGTGGGTCACTCTTATGGGACACTCTTGTCGGACATTCTTGTGGGACACTCTTGTGAGACACTCTTGCAGGACACTCTTGTGGGGCACTCTTGTGGGGCACTCTTGTAGGACATTCTTGTAGGACACTCTTGTGGGACAATTTTGTGGGACACTCTTGTGGGACACTCTGGTGTGACACTCTTGTAGGAAACTCTTGTGGGACACTCTTGTGGGACACTCTTGTGGGACACTCTTGTAGGAAACTCTTGTGGGACACTCTTGTAGGACACTCTTGTGGGACACTCTTATAGGACACTCTTGTGGGACACTCTTGTGGGACACTCTTGTAGGACACTCTTGTAGGACACTCTTGTGGGACACTCTTGTGGGACACTCTTGTGGGACACTCTTGTGGGACACTCTTGTGGGACACTCTTGTAGGACACTCTTGTGGGACACTCTTGTGTGACACTCTTGTAGGAAACTCTTATGGGACACTCTTGTAGGACACTCTTGTGGGACACTCTTATAGGACACTCTTGTGGGACACTCTTCTGGGACACTCTTGTAGGACCACTCTTGTGGGACACTCTTGTGGCTGTGGGACACTCTTGTAGGACACTCGTGTGGGACACTCTTGTGGCACACTAGAAGCAGTCCTGCGAGCGTTTCGTACGAGACGTCCTCCAAAAGTCACGCTTCGAGGCTGCACAAGACGAGCGTTTCGTTCGAGACTTTCTCCAAAAGTCACGCGTCAAGTCTCCAAAACGAGCGCTTCGTACGAGACTTCCTGCAAAAGTCACACGTCAAGTCTCCAAAACGAGCGTTTCGTGCGAGACTTCCTCCAAAAGTCACGTGTCAAGTCTCCAAAACGAGCGTTTCGTAGGAGACTTCCTCCAAAACGCACATGTCAAAGTCTGCAAAACGAGGATTTCGTGCGAGAAAAGTCAAGCGGAAACACCCATCGGAGCACACACACATCACGCAGCCCTGCCAAGCAGTTTCGCAAGTCCAGCCCCTCCAAACAATACCCGCTCACACGCCAATCCCAATGTGACAGCGACATTCACCTCTACCACAACTCACGACCTCACGATTCCCTGCGCCTGCCACGAATCTTTCCGCATCCACACGTCTAACGCGCACAAAGTACTGCGCCTGCCACGAAATGTCACCTCCGTCACACCTCGCAACCTCACGATTTCCTGCGCCTGCCACGAAAATCGCACTTCCACACCTCAAAATCAGCACAAAGTACTGTGCCTGCCACGAAAAGTGGAATATCATCTCACGTGAGCTTCAACAAAATTTGCACCACACCACACGTTTAGAATGATTTTGACCCGTTCTGAGCACACTCCCATCCATCAAAATCGCCATTTCAGCTGAGACTTGTCACGAAAACAGAGCTTCGATGCCACACCCTGAAACGCAAATCCCAATGGCACGGCCACATCCAACACCCCAAAAACACGACTCTCCAAACGCTAATCCCAATGGAACTGCGCAGTAAACTGCGGATCTCTCAAACCACTGCGCCTGTGCAGCGAAATGCATCACGCTTCTTGCGCGACATGTCATTTTCATGCAAATCACAATGGAATAGCGGCGCAAACTGACACGTGACACATCCATGAAAAGTCACTTGCAAAAGCTTCCCCCAATGGCAGCGCCTTAGCGTCCTACTGCGAACGGTTGCGGACGGTTGCGAACGGTTGCGAACGGTTGCGGACGGTTGCGAACATAGAAGCAACGGGTCGCGAACAAGGCTCTACCCCCAGACCCCCAAGAGTTAAACGAGAACCCTTCGCTACGCATTCGGGAAAATATGAAAAAATCCGTTCCTGGCAGTGTTCCAAGTCCAAACTCAACTTTCTCTCTCTCTCTCTCTGTCTGTCTGTCTGTCAGTTTGTCTGTCTGCCTGCCTCCCCTCTTGTGCGAGGCAATAATATACAATAAGCAACCCTGTGTGGCCAGTGTGATGCCTGGATCACTCTCTGGACAAAGTCCTGCAGCATCTCATTCCGGATTCTGCCTGCCGCTTGCATCAAATCCATGGCAAGAACCAGGCCCACATGGGATTTTATGTGGAAACGCCGCATTTGGTTGGTGGTTTGGTAGGGGGTCGACACAGGGGCTACATTGGATTGTGATGAATTGTGTAAGATTTGGTCCTCAAGCAAGCCCTCCCCATCACTTTCAACCCCTTTGGATTTGTTGAGCACATCCAGCCATGCAGGATGTCCAGCCTGCGCTCTCGCCATAGCCATATGAGAAGGATGGCCTCCGATCGATGGTGGCTTTTTCACTTTCTACACTGGCATTTGGCTTGCATCTATGGTTCACCCTACACAACCACCGCAACACTCCATGGTGGTTTTGTTACTGAAGCAAATGTCGGTGTCTGGGAGACGCTTGCCGGGGTCAAACCTGGAAAACCGTGGCAGTCGGAAAAACATGGATGTTGTCTTCCCAAGACTGAGAGAAGTTAATTTGCTGTTAGGCCGCTTGGGGGTCATGTCTATATAATTGTCGTATACCATAATATTATGTGTGTACCAAATACAAGAACAAAAAGAACGGATGTATCCCTTCCCGTGTTTTTTTTGTCTCACCTTCCCACCCTCTTCAGACCGGTACGCCAAAGACCACGTTGGACCACGCGAAACTGCGTGGTCGAACCAGTTACACACGGTGCATGCTCTTCCAGCTGCACGGGTGACAAACGGTTTTTTCTTCAGCTCATAGCAGCTCCAAAAGGTCTATAGGTGTCCTTGCAAGTGACCATTCTGAGCCGAGCCGCGAAGCAGTGTCAGTGAAAAAAAGGTTCTAAAGAACATAGGAAACAACTACAGGTCCAAAGAAAAACATCAAAATGGATTTGTCTAAAGAAAGGAAGGTCCAAAAAAACAAGACACACCACAAACATATCTAAACTCTAACATGTAAAACGCAACAAACATCCTAGATCTGACAGAGAATGTCGATGCTCATTGGCCTACTTGTTCTAGACATGTTCCCCGGAAAGTGCACGTGTTGGTTGGTTCAAAGAGAAACTGTGAGAGACCTATCCAACATCTTAATGTCGACCGTCCCCTCTTCTCTCCGGAATTGAAACGGCCATGCCCACGACGACTGTGACTGCCGGGCTGACGGTGTTTGAGGTCGTTTGGAACAATTTTGTGGGTGCAAAAAAATCGCAAACAAGTCTAGCCTGAGTGGTAATGTTGTCAAAGACTATCAAAGTGGATCTTTGATCAGAACTACTCGACATCCTGACCCCCCACTAAGCCTTCAAATGCCGGAGTGAACACTTTATAAGGGGCTAATTATCAGGAAGATGCACCCCCTCCTAGCCCTCGCCACGAATAATCTCGGACAAGGTGCCTGATCCAGGACTTTGTTTCTTCGTATTTATTGATCTCACTATACAAATCTATACGTTTGTCCATGGGAAGGTCTTTTTCCTAAGCCAAACCAGGTCAACCCACTCGACAGCTCACTTGGCTGACCATGCACGTCTCTACCGCCCCCCGCCTTCGTGTCATCTCGACGCCATCCTCATCGTCCAGGGGTCGGGCCAGCCTGAGGACGGGCCACAGAGCTATGGGAAAACTGTGTTGCTACATGATGCTAACGCGCCACCACGATGTTTGCGGTGTTTCCAACACACCTGTGGACACATGTGGTAGTGATTGATGGCCATGTGTACACATTGATTTAGGTGGCTTGCGCGCACACACACACAAACACTGCAACAACTTGGCACTTGATTTTTGCAGGACTGTGACTGTTTGGTCTGTTGTCTGATGTCTGTTGTGTTACTTTTCTGCGGGTATTCCACATTGCCGTCCTTGCGGGAATGAAGGTCACGCAATGAATCATCCTCATGGATCATCATGGGGATCTGGGCCCAAATCGAAACATCATATTCTTATTCAACATCACCTGCTGTTTCTCATCCGAAAGGGAACGTTCCAAACTAGGGAAGCTCTCCAAATAAGGGAATCACTCCACGCCCAAACTAGTAACTATAGTAATATGCTGGGTCTGTGTGCTGAGGGAGTGATCAATTGAAGCAATGGCAAAGTATTGTTGCAGGAAATTGCTATATGTCCTGGATGTTGAGTCCACGTTGCATGATCACATGCACCGCTTCATGACAGGGTTCAGCAGCTTGTCCAGCTGCCTCTCACTAGGTCCACGACCCAGCTTGTCTGAGTAAGCCCACCATTCGCAGGAAGTCCTCGACCTCGGAAGCGCAATTCGCGCGTGGCATCGCAGGTGAGATCCACCGCCTGGCGATGCACCCGTGTTTTTGGCAATCCATGAAGCCCTTTCAAGTCAACACGGAAGCCCCACCCAAGGGCTGCCGTGTTGGTCACAGGCAGCGGAAATAGAAGTTGCCATGTGGGACACTTCTGCAATTGGATCGCAAACACTTTCCTGCCGACCTACAAATGGCTCACAACTTAGCCATCTGCAGCGATGCCCTTCAAGCTCTCCAGAAACCTCAGCATGGCTGATCAGCAGCGATTTTCCCAGCAAAGAATATGGAAACTGGATGAACAATTATGGAAGCCATATTTTCTCAAAGGAGACAGAACTGGTTTTGAGATGTTTTGAGACTTTTCACCAACCTAGAGAACACACGAGGATCAAATCGCAGCATGTGTTTTTGATTAATTTTGTCACCTTCCAACGTCCACTTACTTGAGCATAATGCACAAGATTCAGGTCCGATGCCAATTGGTGGCAGTCCATCTGGCCCTTCTCCTGCGTCCCATTTAGCCAACCCTGGACCGGTCAGCAGTGATCGAACCATCAATTATTGAGCCTGGAAACTGGCCAATCGCAAACCTGAGGTACGCTCCCTGAAGTATTCATGGAAGTGGATGGCATGGCCGCTTGGATGACCATTAGGTGGTCTTCAGTTGGTCCTCAAAATCTGACCCACTGCGGTTTGATTGGCCCACATGTTTCGATGTGTTCTGGTCTTGTTTTGATCGCGTGGTCCAACACATTGATGTCCCTCTCTCTCTCTTTCTTGGGTCCGTGCAGGGCTGGGCCTCCAGCAGTCACTAAGATGCCCACGACCTGCGATCCCGGTGGTTCCAGCCCTCGCTTCGGGCGAAAGTGGATCCTAGGCTTTTTCAGTCACTATCTTATAAGATCTTATAAGGAACCTGATGCTTCAGATAGTGCCGAATTCGATTCGTGTGTGCGCCTGCAAGTTATTTTGGACACCACCATGGGTGAGCCTCATGAGACATCGTCCAGAGTCCATTGAGCGAACGGGGCCATTGCAGGTGCAAGAGGAAGTGTCTGTGGCCTATCCGTGGCTCTCATCAACGCTCATCCGTGGCTCCGGGCGAGATCGGTACAAGCCATCACTCTGACCGGACTGGAGGTACAGCCCTAGAGTTCGCCTCTAGAACCGGACTCTTTGCAAGACTCACCACCTCGTTCTGGGCATAGGATCTCTCAACCTCCTTTTGGTCATGCTTTTGGGCGATGCTTTCGGGTGCGGATGCACCCGGCACGCGGCTTGTAGCGAGTTCCCCCCTCTGCCCAAAGCATACGGCCCGTGGGTTCGGACCTCGCCTCCTTCCATGCGGACACTGCACTGCTAAAGTCGCCTGAACTCGGGAAGCTCTGAAAGACCAAGGGAAAAAGGATACAGTGAATGGAGAGGTAGATGGCACAATCCCCAAAAGGCTTACACAGCAAAACATAAGGGTTTGTGCCATCTACCCTGAATCCACTCTAATCTACTGACAAAGGAGGGGTGCCTGCCATGGGAGCGTCCAAAACGTGCTTTTAAGGGGACATGATTCAGTCAGGTTGTCGCCTTTGTGGCGGACCTATTGCTTTAGCCAAATCCCGACCGCTCTTGTCCAAACTGGTCATCGTCCGTGTTGGCGAACAGCAACAAGTTGGCAGCACCATGTTTCACATGGGAATGCAATCAATTGCTTGGATTCACTTGATCTCACATGGGGAAATCCTCTACTGTACAGTACTTCGACGAACGACCGCCACCCCGCAGAACCGAAGAGGATCTGTGAGAGTTTCGAACAGGGAGCTCGGGTTCCCGGTCCCTGGTCCCGATCGGGTTGTCGGGCTTGAAGGACATGGACACAAATCACTGAGAAAAGGACAACAAGAAAAAACATGGATGGAATCGGCCATCTCACATAGGTCTCTTAAGACCAATCATCTGAGCTGATCCTCCAGGAGAATTTAAGACAATCTTAGTCTAAGACCCTGTCTTCTGAAGTCTACCTGCGTGTTGGATGTGTTGTAAACAAAAAATGTTCTTGACACACAAGATCTATCGCAGAACACACATCCTTTAAAGATCTTGTGAATCCCTGCACTTCTCTGTGGCCAAACAAAAATTGGATGAAGCGACTCAGAAGCGCTCATGCCAGTCTTTTGATTGATCGGTTTGCCGGGTCGCAATCTTCACTTGCCAGGAAACATATACACAACTCAAGACAAGAACCCAAGCATCGCAAGCACCCCCCCTTGGAAACTAAACAAAGTCTCCTGGCTTTCTGATTTACGCAGCAATTCCCACTGGCAAAAAGATCGATGTGTTGGTATACAACTAACAAGGCTGTGAGGCGGAAGATGACCACTTCAGGCGATGTGGAAGGGCGGAAAAAACAAACGGTGCAAACGTTGAATTTGATGCAAGGGTGTCCCTTCAGCTGGTCATCTTTAACAAAAGGCAGTCAAAACCGCGAGTTCCATTTCCCCTCATAGCTTGACCTCCCCGGTAGTCTGACTGTTCATTTTCTCAACCAAGGTCGTCCCCTGGTTCTGACCCATAGCAATACCTTTTTCATCACATCATCCGAGGCTCATGCCATCCAAACATCATCTTGGCATAGTCTTCATAATCTTCATGATCTGGGCCACCCCACGGCTGTTCATTGCCTCTTGTCCGGGCCTAATGGCCGCAGCCAGCGGTCGTTTGTCGCGAGCAAAACAACCATGCTCGCTCCGTTGCATCAAAAGGTATGCCCACAACAAACCCTGCTTCCTGCAAATGCCAAGAAAACCAGGAAGTGTCCTAAAGTTCCACTGAGACATAGACCAAAGATATCTAAAGATAATGTATATATATATAGTTACCTAATGTTATCAAATTCTCAAGAATCATAGTGTGCGTCCAAAGTGTCGTCGTTCAGGAAAAACACAACATATATGCAGCATGCAGCGTCATTGACCCGTGGGATGGTTTGGGTTCAGGTATAGCTGCCTGGAACCTGATTGACCTCTATTTTGAACCACCAAGCACCCAAAATATGGTCTTTTCATGTCTTTTCCTATCACAAAACAGGTCAAAAGTAGCTGCTTAGCTATGATATGCTTAGCTATGAGCATGCTATCCCAACAGACTGGGTGAACCGGATCACGAGTCCCAGCCACTTGCGGGTCAAACCGGCCGCGTTGAGTACATCGAGACCTGGGCGGTCGCTGTGACCCACGTGGATTGACAAGGTGTGCACCTAAGAAGGAAAATGATGTAACATGCATATATATATATATATATATATTATACATATTGTATATATATATACATACATACATATAGTTTGTTCATAGCTTTTCATGCCTTTACACCTTTTTCTGGATCTTGTAGGTGCAAAACAAATGCAAAAAGCAGCAGTGGCCATCAACGACCATGCCAACACTTGCAGATCATGCGCACAGTATCCAGGCAAAAAACATGCAATCCAAACGCTCCACCCCTTCAGCAGCAAAAGAACGTATAGCCGAGCAAATGTTGGTCTTTTGCAGCAGGAACCATTGCTGAAGAACCACTGCAAAAGAAGACCAAATCACTTTACAAACTTCACTGAAGATCCGGGTTTCTATTTATGAGGAACCCGTTCGTTCCTTGTGAAATGCTCTAATCATATCCCCCAGTCGTTCCTTGACCAAGAGCCATTCTTGCGGCGTAAAGAGACCGAGGCTGCGACATTCATCGAAGTGCTGAAGGTTGACGGCCTGCAATACGAGAAAATGTGCTAGGATCTTCAATTATCTTTAATGGTAGATCAATAATATGGGTGTGAATTGAACTAGGAGACCCCCAAAAAAGAACGCATCAAAAAGGAACACTAGGCTAGTCACTAGGTTGCAGGGCTACCAGTTGATCTGTCCTTGCATTGCATCATATGCGTGTGTTAATAGGGAAACGCTGCACCAATGGGTTGCTTCTTGATGTTCCTTCTTCCAGGAAGTCGAGACCAAAGGATTCCTCTACAGTAATACACTATATATCATGGCTGTTCGCAAGTTCGCAAAGGGATGTACTTTGTCCACCAAGCCACCCAACTGACTTCCCTGTATCAAAACGTGGAATTGAGCCAGGGACAGGGACATCCGTTCGCCTAAAATTCTGGAGGGCGGGCTTCCCGCCCTCCTTATTTCATTCGAATCTATATAAAACATGGTCTCTGCAAAAACATACAACAAACATCAACAAACAAGTTGAACTATGACCAAGGCAGAAGCAACGACCATCCTGAGCGGCATGCACTTTAAGCTTACAGCCACCCATCCCAAGAGATACCTGGTGGATGGCCCAGTCCGCCACGGATTCCCGTCCGACGCGCCTCCACCCGCTTGTTGAAATCTTCCGGTCCGCCAAAAGCATTCACCTCGTGGTGCAAATTTTAAGGCGTGGAAAGGTCGGCTGGTGCTTTTTCCTGTCCTCCCACAAAATGACCCCTATGCTTGTAAAGAGCTTTCACTGGGAGTCTTCAACCAGTGCAATTCCTTTGAGGAGGTCGAGCTGGCCGGGGTAATGTAGGCCTAGCCTACATACTATAATACAGGTACCTCTGGACTGAGGGAGTGGGTAGTTTCAAGTAGAAAGTATTCCCTGTCAAATTCCAGTGGTTATCCGGAGCCAATACGATGCGATGAGAATGCAGGAATTGTCCAAACCCTCCACCACAGGGCTCCACGCAATGGACACCAGGTGGCTCCAAGGCCTCGGAAAAACGCCAGGCACGATGAAAGACACGCTTGGCCAGGTCCAATCCGCCAAGTGAAACGCTTGGCCTTGTCCCATTATTTATATATATATATATATGTGATGCCGTAAAACACACTTGTTTTTTGTCAAAGCCAAGTCAAGAACGCAACAAACTTGTTTTTGTTCACGTCTCTTTTGAGGGTGAGCACCTACCACTTGGAGCCGTTGGAGATCACTTCTTGAAAGAAAACAATCGTAGGGATGGTTGCAAACAATCCAGGCCAAATGACTCTGGCACAAATGTCCTCCAACAACAACTCGATCAGAACAAGATTAACACGTTTATATAAAACAATTTAGTGTTGAAACACGTTGCCACACTAGACGATACTAGACGAAATTGTGCGAACTGTTTTCTTCCAAAAATGCCAAAGCAGCTGGCAACAAAAGTTTTATTCGTAAACACATGTCTGAAAACAATTGTCACCACTAACCCTAACGATCATTGGACCCTATTTGGGGATATTTTGGACCCTGAAAAACTTCACCGGCTGAGGTTCTCAGGGAATGAACAAATCTCGACTCGTCCACTCGTCAAGAAGACCTGGTGCCACCACAATTCGCAGGCGACACGACCGAAATGTCACGCTGTTCGTCCGTTCTTCCTGGGCGACCCAGACTCGAAATCGCTCTTGGGAGCGGAGGAGGTGCCTCGTCCGTGCAGGTGCAGGTGCCACAGAAACGAGGGGTCGGAGTGGTGGGGTTCGTTTTGGATTGCTGGATGACAAGTCTGAAGTCTGGGACCTTCCGGAAGACCCGACACTACTATACAATTATGGGTTTTCATTAGACACCCCGACAAGAAAGTCCAAGAAATCAGGAAGTCTAGCATTTCCCTTCAGTTGAGTATCTTAGATTTTGTTCCAAAAAAAATGACGAAGATGAAAGAACTGCGGAAACCAAGTGCACAACACTCAAACCCAACTGAGGCTAGTTCTTGGCCAAATGACTTGCGATGTCCAACCAAATTTTGCAACAAGTGAATCGTCGTCAATGAAGTATTGGTCAAAACATGCCACAATGTTCAGGAAACAACTGTTTCAACCGGCCTCTGCTGGACACAGGCAGGTAGCTCCGGAGACTTTAGTTTAACATATGCATTAATGGGAACTGTTCCCTTTGATGACGTTGAATTTTTCACGGTCCGCATCGTATTCACTTTGACGTATTCTATAGTATTTCCATCATAATGGGGATTTGGCAGCAGGCTCTGTGGTGCCCTCTGTATCACAGTGCTATATACCCCTGAGGAATCTTCTCAGCTTCAAGAACTGAGAAGAAAGACTGCTTCACGAACTGCTGCGTTTCGTCAGTAAATGCTCATCCAACTTCATCCCCGGATATTTTTTGGATCCAATAGCATCAAGCCGGGCTCGGATCGGAGGATGCGGAGGAGAAGGAGGAGGAGAAGGCGGAGGATGACCCTCGAGTGGCAGGTGGGGATTAACGGAACAGTCAGTATGTGTGGCAAAGGTAGCTCACAACTAAGGCACGCACGAAAGTCGCGAACGGTTCAACCAAAAAAGGGGAAGTTCCGACCCGACGCAAACCGGAGTGCACGGCAGGGTAGTCCCAGAAACTCCTGCAGGCCACAAGCCCCCGTGTCAGTCCATATAGGACTGCTTCTGGCATGCAGCCAGGCAGACCCACACGGCTACACCGTGGGGCGTAGCATCTGGATCAAAGCCAGGGAGGAGCCAGCCTATAGCTGGTCCTCAAAGACACGGCGCCGATCACCAGCCAAACGGCCGAACAGGCCCCATGTCGCTCAGCACCGGAACCCCTGTTTCGTCAAAGTGTCAAAGTTACGTTTATGATTGCCTTACACTACCCCAACCACCTCCATCCAGCCCCCCTTTCTGCACCCAAACGCCGAACCCAACTGCAGAGTAGCCGCACAGAACTGTGGACACCGTAGGGCCAGAAAGTACCAGTCAACAGCAAACCAAAAGCCAGCCCCCCCAACCACGACAGCAGCGCCCTGGCCACGATCGACTGCTGAACCCCACCAACCCAAGACTAAGGGAAGAAGCACCACTCCCGAAGGAGGGTGCCGCAACGTCCCAGTCTTGTTAACGGCCGATGAGGGTGCACGCGTCCCGCCCCCACCTGGGAGACACAACCTGACGGCAACCAACCAACCAGCATGGGGGCTCCAGACCCGTAGGACTGGAAGTTGGTTAGCCTTTGGCCACTCTCAGCCATCCAAGCCCCCCCAAGAAGGAACTTCCGGAGTTTCAGACTTCCATGCATTTGCGAAACAAGCCATAATTGCCTATACTTGTATATATGACCAAAGTTGCCCCATAGCCGCCCGCGAGGAGGGCTGCGCGCTTGGCTATGATAGGACCTCTTGCAGGGAATCATTCATCGATTCATCGTTCATCTATACCTTTCTAGGTCAAAGACTTCCCCTGGATTCAGCCATTGATTTATATAATGGGCTTTACCATTTTGCCCAGCAACCGTTGTTTTACTATTTTTTACCAAGGATTTTGGACTACAACACCAGGTCAACCAAACTCTTTTCATGGGTACAGGGGTTTTGGGCGCAACCCGTGTCTGTCAAACCAACCGGAACCGTCGTCGGAACGGAACCTCCAAGGCGTGGGAGCAACCTGGCCGCGTTAGGCTGGGCCAGGAGGAACTCCATCCGTTGAGTCGGGAAAGACATGGAATGTCTGGGGAACGTCTTGGGAATGACTTGGCCAGTGTATGCACTTCACGTCCTCAAGAGGAATCTCACAATGTCCATGTTCAGGAATGCCTTCCTGGATTGTTCTAGAAGACAACCGCATTCCTGAAGGCATTCCTGGTTTATGTCGAAGATGTTCTAGTTTAACGAGTGTATCTACTTTTGCTGGGTGACAATAACAAAGCTGTGGTGATCCTGTAGGTGATCCTGCAGGTGCCAAACATGTTGCAACATGATTGTTTGCTACGTTGCTGATGTTCTAGGCTCGTTTCAACTCAATTAGTTGTATGTTGTATTCAGGGAATGACCTAGTCCTTAATTCCGGCCCATGGCAGTTTGGCCGGAATGCGTGGCTCTCCCGCACAGAAACCGAACGAGCACCATGTATCTCCAAAGAACATGGCTGATTGATGTCAATTCGGCCTCAAGGAATACACAAAATGCCTGTCTCCTAGCGTGCTGGCACAATGAACCCCACATTTGGCACAATGCTCCACATTATTTAACCAATAGACAAATCACGTGTTCACGTGAGCCAGAGTCAGAACAATGTTCATCTGAAAGCTGGCAAGGTTCTACAGGGCGTTCTCGGATATTGGCCTTGTCTAGTTGGACATCCACTTCTGGTGCAAACGACACCGGTTTCAGTTTGTGAATGTAGAACCACTCCATCTCCAGGGCCCCCCTTTGGGTGTCTGATTGTATCTCAAAAAAGAGGTGATGAGGTGTCCAAAAACCCACCTGTTGGAAGGTCCTGGCATACTAATTGATGTGAACAAACAAACAAAGAAAAGCCATGAACCGATCATCGGTGGCTCGATGCCGCGCTCCAAAGCCTACCTCGCTTTGTCCAGTAGCTCGATGCCGCGCTCCAAGCGTTCCAGGCGGTCCACCTTCGGATGGGCCCACTGAAGGGACGAGGATGGATGGACGATCTGCGGATGGATGGACGATCTGCGGATGGATGTAGATGGATTTTTCTCCTAGCAAAGTCCATGCTTTCTTGAAGCCTACCACGAAATCTGCTAACCGGACATCTGAGTCGACTCACAAGCTGACCGAAGGAAGGAGGGGTGCTTCTTCAACTCGAGGGTCCCGTTGCCGGCCCTGGTCCCAAACAGGATTTTTGTTGTGACCTGAACATCCAGGGATCTCGGTGAGTCACTTAGGAGGCAGGACAATGCGGTTTTGGTTTGTCATAGGTTTCTCCAATCCTCAAAGGTGGGGGTGATTGAGTTATAGACCGCTTTTCGGCATTGATACAATCAAAGAGATTTATTGGGTTGCAGTATCTCAAATATTCTCGGTATCCCCCAGGATTGCAAACCCCGGATTCCATACCTCACATGTTCGACCACCACCATTGTATACCCGGATCTGCCTGGAACGTCGAAGTTCAAATAATCGCCCTTTCAGAGAAGAACATGCCTATCTATACCGGGGCGCCAAGGGGCGTTCATTATGAATAGCCCCTTGGAGGTCAAGGTCATTGAAACCATCCCTTGTGGGTCCTGGTATATACATATTATAGACGTCTTAGACTTATCCTGCAACCAGGCGGTGTCCACCAAGCAGGCTTTTGGTGGTGGCGAGCTTCAATCGGTCGATTTGAAAACATGCGCTGCATCCGGCAAGCAATGGCAACATTTACTTAGACTTACCGGGTGTTGACGATCCAGGTATGATGGCGTCAAGCTTCTTCAAGAAATGCACTGGATTTGTGAACGACATCCATGGTACCATTAGAACAGTTGAGGAGGGAATCGGACTGTTGCTGGGATGAGAGATGGTGAGGCATGAAACAATAACATGCCTGAGATCGTCTCAAACGACCTGTTTCGTCAGCACGTCCGCGCAGTCTTCCGATGTGGAAAATCAGGATGAGGTGTGGTAGTTGCAGCTGTTATAACTTGTTCTAGCATGTTGGAGCCTGAAAAGTGTTCATGAGTGTGTTTGTGTGCGTTTTTTGCCATGCACCTTTGCGGTGGTTTTAGACAGAAATTGCTGAGATGGATGTCCGTTTTAGTTGCTGTGCCCAAAACTACGAGCGCTGTTTTGTGCTCACAAGCCAAACCTGGGTTTCAATCGGCTTTTATTGCCACTGCAAACCAGAACCTCAGACTTTACGGCATCTTGCTGCGACTTGCAGGGGCAAAGGACCAGTGGTTCCGAACGTTCGCACTTGTAAGAGCGAAGTTTTGGCGTTTCCAGATCCATATGACTATCATTTGGTGAAAGAGTTGAAATGCAATTCCCAATTCCTGTTCCACACCATAAAGAATCTTCAAGGTTAACGTTCAACACAATCACACTCCCCAAAACTAAGAACAACACCTCTTGGAACTCTCAATAACTCAATTTATAGATTTATTAATACAATGCCCTGGACATTGCATAGCAATGCTCTCATCACTAGGTCTGCACCAACCAAACAGTGGCACGTGCATGCGCGAGTGCCGCGCAGCTGCACATCCAAGTCTGCCATCCACCCCAGCGTCCGACTGGCCACACAGCTGACATGGTGCTCCGCGCCTTCTGAAAATCCTTCACCAGGCGTTGGATTCCTCTGACCGATTCCTTCTGCGCCACCACACGCAAGGCCTCCAGTTGACCCACCCATCCCAATCCAGTCAACAAACTTATGCAACATCCGCTTGCCCTTCATTCCATTCTCTCCAGCAGCCGTGGGGCCCCACCAAACAGCTCGATCCGACACATCCCGAAGAAAAAGCACCGAAAAAGCGGTCTGTTCAAAGCGGCGGAATAGATTTCGGCTGTCCATCGGTCCGAGGCCTCCAAGGCTTCCAAGACTTCTTGAGCTTCCTCCGGCCTCGACCGCTTCGAGAAAAAGCCGTTTGGGAGAAAAGGCGGAGCTTCCGATGGAGAGTTTTTGGAGAACTTTGGAGCCAAGGAAGGCTTCGGCTTCTTAAGGAGCCATTTTGGAGCCAACAAGTTCTGTCTGGAAGTAGAGGCAACTAGGATTTCAACCAATCGTTTTCAAAGAACTTGCCCTTTTCTTGTGGCATGGACCTCGAAAGAGGCGCATGGACCTGGTGTCGGTCTGACATTGGGGGGGCCAATGGGTCTCAAGATGGGCCAGTGGGTCGGACTCTACCTGCCACTTGAAGTCTTGGAGTGCCTTTCTTTTCTTTCAATGCATGCTATGTTCCTCAAAGACATGGCAGCTGGTAATATCCTGTAATATCTCAATGTCAAACAGCGGGTTCCCATTCCCAGTGTCCTCAAATCTCACATCACCCCCACCCCCAGCTCTGCATCAAGCGCAGCTCTGCATCGCTCCAAGCGACGTCGAAGGCCCCGGGATAGCCACATCGCTGGCTTCTGGCCACGTCGAGGGATGGATCAAGATCGGTGTCACCACTGTGGCGTTTGACACACTATGAAACACTCCTGGCGTTCGTGAAAGTGAACCCAAAAGTGGCAACACCTAGGAAACGACCTGGCACGGCAAAACACCATGATCCTGTGCTGAAGCCCCAGAATCAAGGATTGAAAATGGATCATTGGCGGAACGCTGAGTCTTGTAGATGTGTGGAAAGGCCAATGTAGACTCCACTCTTAGTCTTATACATCGCCTGAAGAAGGCTGATTCTCTGGCCCAATCAGAAGTAACGCCCATACACCTGAAAATTGCAACTGTTTCTGTGCATGAATATGTCAATTATGTCAATTGTTCATTAATTTGTTTGAACTTGGAACACACGAACTCTGAACCCCATCTATCCGTTGACACGGGTCAAACATGCAAACATACCTTCTGAAGGACTTGATGACATTCCAAACGTTGGCGAGAAAGTTCTTTTTTGCAGTAAAGACATAGCTGGTGACCAATCGTAAGCAGTAAGCACATGCAAGAACATGGCCCTTTTGGACACCTCGCCAGTTCCACCTGGTGGTTCCACCAAGGGACCCAAAGCGCCCAAAGAAACCATGTCTCCGTGTCGACAGAAACCCAATCGAGGTTCATGTCTCGTCCATCCCCAACCAAACCGTGAACATGCGACATGTTGATCATCCCACCCTTTTGGTTGGCCAGCGGCACGGCCAACCGAAGGGACCGGGGGTCGAACAATGGGACGCAAGTTAGAAGTCTGCGCATTGGAAGTGATAAGCAATATCCAACTCCAACTGGGTTGAATCATATGTTTGGTTCCAAATGTTTCCCTTAGCTTGGTGGTGCTTCGGGAAAAACAAATGACAACCATACAAAAAAGGCGGTGGTTCCAGATGTTTCCAGCAAACCATAAACAGAAACTGAATGCCATGCCATTCCCTCAATCTACTAAGCACCTGAAATCTTGAGCCTCACTCCTTCCTTCCTGAAACCCTGCCTGAACGCACGTTCTCGAGGGCGCCGGAGGCATCTTCTGTCGCTTGTTCAGGGACATCATCCTCTCCTGGGCAGATGGAACTGATCTGATGACCTTAGGCCCCAGTGAAAGCATAGCCTGGAGCACCCCAAACCCTGCTGATAAAGAACCTGTATCCCCAGCTTGTCTGGTGATCATTAGGCATCCGGGAACCGGTCGCTGTGTCCAGAAAAAACTGAGAAATAGATTTACTGATGATGTCTGCCAGCAGGGACTCCGTGTGTGTTCAGTTTCGACATTCCACCAAGTCCATCAACGCCCCTGCAAACCTCGACCCGCCCTGGGAACTGCACTGTTCCACAAAGTTTGCATAAACCACCAAATTGTGTCAAAAGGTAGGGAAGGCAGGCTGAGGTGACAACAGTTTGATTTTTCTATTCTATACTATACATAATAAACCCAACAAATTGATAACAACGTCCACTCTTTCCTTGAATCTAGTTGTGAAAATTGGGAGGTTCACTGCATTTTTTTGCGATGAGTAAACCTGGCGGTCTTACCTTATAGATCTTAGTCCTAGTAGTATCTGCAGCAGGTATGCATACATACAGCATGAATGAATATTAGTTGAACTAGAACCTTGGCTTGCAACTGCTTGAATTTGAAACGTGATCTTGGGTCTTCTCATCGATAATCCCCAAACAATCTAAAATGAAATACGTCTTTGCTCGGAAGATTGCATGATTGCTAGAAGAACGCAAGTTGTAGATTAAATCATATTAGGTTTTACAATCCAAACGCGCGGTCTTATGAACCAAGAGTCTGAGAGTCTAATGCTAACAATTGTGCCCACAATCCCACCATTAATGGGGTCTCTAACGCAATGACAGTCACAGCTACAACATGAAACAAAAAGAGAGGTTCTTCTCTCCCCAAGTAAGCCACAGAGTCTGCCCCGTCCCGACGAGCACCCGCCCAGGCGCCCCGGACGTTCGCTAGGAGCAGGTTGCCGCCAAGAGTTCAATGTCGAGACCTTGGGGCGTCTCGACTCCGCTGAAGAGGCCTACCAAGAGAGGTTAAGTGACCTCATAGGAACCCACTAGGGTACCTATGGGCAGGTCTATAGGCTTCTTCAACCTGTGCTGGTATCCTTTTTGGCATCTGGAGCTGGCCGTATGGAGTTCCTGGTCGTGTATGGCAGCCAAGCCAGCCATTGGATCTCGCATGCGAGACAGCACGTAGGCGCGTGTGGAGCAAACCGTGCACAACGGATGGTGAAAAAGGACGAGCTGCCATCGCTGAAAACGAGTTTGGCAGCCCTTCGGTGAGTTGGTTGTGGGTGGGAAGCTCTTCAGGCACCTGTCAAGCATATAGGATTAACATAAAAGCCAGCTACCGCCTTATACTGCTACCTAATAGTTCTTTGGACTCACAGACCATAATTCCCAGCTGGTAGAGGTTCTTCAACTACCACCTGTCAAGCATATAGCACCTAATCTTTGAGCACCTCCTCTTTTCGATCTCTCTGGTTGCAAGCAGCCAAAGAAAAGCCCTATTTGTAGCCTGCAGAGTTGTCAGGCTTCTGAGCTTCCCAAACCAAATGGATGAGGTCCAGCTGGCCCACAGAGGTCATGAAATCCTCACCGGTTGGATATCACAAGTTTGGTTGCATGGTCGCAGTGCGCACTACCGGGGTAAGGGATCAAACAAAAACAACAATAGAATCAAACAAATATTCAACGGGGATCAATAAAAACATAAAAAGGGAATCAACAAAAAATATTCTAGCCCACTGAGGATGGTTGGGGTAGTAGGGGTAGTAGTAGTAGTAGTAGTAGTAGTAGTAGTAGTAGTAGTAGTAGTAGTAGTAGTAGTAGTAGTAGCATGAGTAGCAGTAGCAGTAGCAGTAGCAGGATTAGGAGACCAAGGGAAGAGGATGGAAGGAGTAGGGACTAGGAGAGTGTACCTCCCTAGGAGCTCCTTCCTAGTAGGGAGCTATTTCTACTGGTGAACCATTTTTCGAGTAGGTTACTCAATGACTGGACGGCTACCATCATTGGGTACCTACTTTCCTCCCAGGGAGCTGCCTCTAGTAGTAAGCAATCAAGCCTCGATTTGCGCAAGCAGGGACCAGGAGACCGAAAGACGAGCGGAGTAGGAGAGCAAGAGACCAGCGGACCAGGAGACAGAAGGACCAGGATGCGGACCACAGGACCAGGAGACCGGAGGACTAGGGGACCAGTGGACCCAAAGGACCAAGAGACCAGGGGACCAAAGGACCAGTGGACCAGAGGACCAAAGGACCAAGGGACCTTATTACCAGAGGACCCGCAAACCACAGGGCCAGGAGAGCAGCAGAAGAGGCCTATCAAGGAATATGTTTTTTTTGATTCGCCTTTTTCTTAATCAATCCTCTTTTTACTTTTTTTGATGCTCGCTTTACTTTTTTTTGATACCTATGCCGCACTACCGGACCTCAACAGCACGTGCCAAATCGCAGTGTGCCGATGAATTGAGAGAGAGAGAGAGAGAACTCCGCAGTAAGTGGTGAATTTTGCGGTTGAACAAATGCCATAAAAAAGCGAAACATAGCGAAACGCTTCCTGCATGGATTTGTCAGTTTGTGCGGCCTCACTCCAATGGATTCCCACCCACACAACCACAGAACCATGTGTACCTCCAGTGCCCTATACAACGGATCCAAATAAGAAACAGGTAATTATACTGAAAGTATATGCACGCATTCGAAAACGAGCTATAAACGGGTTGACCTCCCTCCAGCTGGATGGATCTCGATCGTCTATGTTTCCGTGTCGCCTCACCGGACCTGACGCAGCAAGCGGAGACGAGTTGACACAGCAAGCGGATCGGAGAGGAGTTGAAGCGATCTTGGCCGACGCAACAAAGACATGAAGGTCCCTAGAAGATGACCATCTCTCCCCTTAAGCATCTATATATCCTTTCTTCATGGCTTCAATCATCTTCAATCAGTTCTCTTACATTCTCGGACCTCTTTCTTGGGGTACCTATTTTCAGGTCTGCCCATGATCCATCTCCACCTCCCGAAACCAACCTCCGCGGATCCCCCCCTCCACTCTCTCGGCTCTCTCGGCTGGAGGTCCTCCAATGATCCAGCTCTCCTGGAGAGGTCGGTGAGGAAGGCACCCACCTGCGTCGCTGGAAATCCATCCATCCAATCCATCCATGAGGAGGCGACGCGAGGAGGAAAAAGCATATAGGAAGATATTGACTCCACTATTGGTGGGGTGCAGATCACATGGGAGTTAAGGCGTCAAGTGACATCAGGAATAGAGTAGGTATACATGTAGGTAGTATATGTGGTTGCTCTACTGAAGTGGCTGGACATCCATCCCCATTTCGCATGGCACATTCGACGACCAAACGCCCAGTTGGGCGCAGTGGGGCCTTCATCATGCCCAGCGGACGCAGCTGGCCCAGGCCCATTTGGTTCACCTCGGATCTCGGTCAATCCGTGGGACACCAGAGGAGTGTGGAGAGTTTCAACGGCAACATTCACAGTGTGGAGTTTCAATGGAAACACCAGCATCTATTCCACACTTGGGTGGGGAAACTCTCCAACTCTTTTTCTGCGTGAAGTTGGTGAATGGAGGCTGTTATTGATGTTCGGCCAAAGCAGCGCCATTAGCAGGACCAATGTCAAAGGACGGTGGTTGTTTCAGTCGGTGGACCACAGTCTGTGTGTTTCAACGACCAACGACCCACCCCCCTGGCAGCTGTACCATGCTGCGCGGAATGCATGGAATACGCGCACCTGCTCCATAAGCTTCACAAAGGACCTGGAGAACGGATCAGGATTTGCGGTCACTAGGATGTGATCTTCCGGGTGTGAGGTACACGGTTGCATCGCATTGTATGAAGTGATCCGACTGTCATGGTTGCATCCGTCCTTTCGTTATAGACCTGGCTTTTGAGAGAATGCAGCGACTGCCCACAGCAATAACCTCAGGTTCCCTACACGCGGGCAGGAATTGGCCGACCCATACGGCAAATACAAACTCCTATGGATATTGGATCTGCCAATTGCTTATAGACTGCAGGTAAGAATGTGACGTTTCATTTACAGTTCTCGGGGAGCATCAACTAGAACAACTTTTGTTTATATGCAAGAATATTTTAAGACGCAGTGGTGTCATCAATCTGAGGGAAACTCCAAGCAAATAGGTCTGTTGAGAAGCTTTCCTTCAAGTTCAATCCTTGGAGATAATTATCACCAATGAGGGATGTGATGGACTGCCAAGAAAATTATCTGGTCTTAAAAATGAATGACTCTGATGCAAGTACTAAAACGCACCCATTGATGCCATGTGACTGTGTCAACACACCAACCCAGTGGTCACCAACACGTTCATTCCACCCACGACCCCCAAATATGGGCCTGGTCCTATCAAAAGAGTGGTCAAATGAGCTCGATGTATTTCTTTTACACCCACCATATTAGTCTATTTTTCTTGGCTCTAAGAAGCCTTGCAAACCTGGCATCCAACAACCCGGCAGTGATGTTTCTTCAGACTGGATGTCGTGGAATAGAGCACAGCTCCCGCTCGTGTCTCGCACCGTTCGATCCTCGCCTTGCTTCCACCTGAGACACCGCGGAGCCCACCAGAAAAGCACCCCCTGGGCTCCGCGGTGAAGGGCTTTCCGAAGGTGATCAAATGTGATGCGGGCGAAAGAAGTCAAGGTGAGGTCAACAGTGGCAAATAGGAACTGATGATAGTATAGGAATGTATGAGGGATGATCAAAACTCTTGTGGAAAGATGGAATCGCGGTCTTCATCAACATATGTATGTATACTTTATATACTGCTGAGGTGAACCCGTTCAAAAGTTGCTCATGAACTTATACACACACGTGAAGGAAAGTGAAGCAAAGGCTCCAAGTGGCCAGAATGGACAACTCTGAACCCTCAAAGGGTTTTATCCACTTTTGCAGCCACTAGACCATCCAAAGAGTGAAAGAAAAAGACTGCACCCAATAAGTTTAACATGGAATTTTGGAAGACCAT
>CAXAMN010019302.1:0-12440 GCA_963970005.1 Durusdinium trenchii | reverse complement strand
GGCATTTATAATATATAGCTGTTTTATGTATGTAGCCGTGGAAAAAAGAAAAGGACCAAGCCAGAAAAACTGCACAAACTGTGCCGCTCTCCCCACCTTGGCGATGGGATTCGAGAGGCACTCCTTGAGGTCCAGATCGTTCTGGCGACTCTTCCCAGCCATGAACTGCGCCAAAGCCTGGTGAGGGTGGCAGCACCAGGTCATGAAGAGCGCGAACGGTCGCAGTGGTGACAAGCAGTGGTGATCGGTGGTGACAAGGAGGACGCGAGACTAATGGTGCGCCAATGATGCGAAGGATTTGGAAAGAGCGGGAGGCACAACATATATCCTTGAAAGTAAAAACTCACAAGGTCCTGAAATAGCAGCCCAGCTAGCCGGAGATATGCGCATTTTCAACAATATATGGTAAATCAGGGCAACGTGCCTGCTTAATCAACCAGCCGCTCCTTTATGCTCCTTTTGAGTAATCTGTGCAAGACATGCTTAATTGAACTTCGATAAGAACCGCACAAGTATAAATCTTCCTCTTGGAAACGAATGGAATTGGTGAAACATGGTGAAACAAGATCTCTGATATTGCGATGTAATATATGACGCAGGCGTCCCACCACCAGCAGCAGCAGTTGCAGAATGGCCTTGCTCTTCTCTTTGTTCTTCAGCGCTGCCACGTACAGTTCCTCCAGGACTGAACTCTTTGCTGCTGAGGCCAACACCTGACGACTTTGCGGCTCACCCTGTTGCAAAGAAAGGTCCTCAAACTGTTGTAGAATCGCGTGAGTGGAACACATGGGGGAAAGGTCATGATTAAAACAAGCAAACAAACAAACAAACACACAAACAAACACACAAACAAACAAAAACATACAAACAAACAAACAAAAACAAACAAACATGTTCAAAAGCAGGGCCTTTCCACCATGGTTGTTCAAACAAGGCAATACGTTCCTTTTCAAAAACAATACATGACATATCATGACATGGTCTAAAACATAGTTGTCCGCTCGTCCTTACTCTGAGACCGACCCCTATCGGATTCAGAGATATTCGTCCAAGTGAAATGTCTTTGATATTTCATCTCTTCACAAGCATTTCCGGAAGTAGACCTGCACTCATTGTATATTGTTTGCACAAAAGTCAATAGTGGACAAAGCTATAGCTGCATATAGCTGCAATAAATATATCTCAACATCATGCAACTTAAACCAACAAAAACACACACACGCATGCAAGGAGCCTCTTCACCAGGCTCCAGATTGCTCCGCCGCGCCTGGACTCCGAAGTCGCTCAAGGCGTTCCCCACGAGGCTCAACTTCTGCAGCGATCGATTCACCTCGAGCGCCTTGGAGAGAACCTGAGAGAACGAGAGCCGGCGATACAAGGCCGACAATATGAGCGATCTGGGATCGGACATATTTGACATTGGGGGGCCCGAAAAATGGTGAACAAGGGTCAATACGGAGGTCCCACGGGTCTGGGAAGGGAGAATCCTCCAGGACGACAGGGAGAATCCTACTTTTCGCAGTCGATCCATGAAAGCGCCGTGGGAAGATGCATTGGCTTGGATCGCTACAATAACGATGGAAAAGCTTACCAATGCTGTAGCCTTTCAAACTCTTAAACTTGTCTCCCTGAAATATGCAGGAGTCATATCCAACCTAATTTCGAAACTACGAGATGCTGAGAGGGTCGAACTCAGTTCTACTTCCAGACGCGTGCGCGTGCATGTGCGTACGTGCGCATGCGTGCGCCTTGGCGCCGTCAGCCTGCAGGTCGTGTCCGTAGAGGCTCACCTGTGGAGGACTGGCCTTGAAGCCATGGGGTTGGACCCAACACCGAAACACAGGGATCCCAACACCTCAAAGCATCTCAATAAGCTTCCCAATTTCAGATTCCGGGTTTGTTTGTAACACGTAGGCTACCGGCTAGTACCGCATAGCTGCTTGAAGCGTAAATATCTACCCCATGTGGGCGGACCAATGCTGACCCACCCTGAAAGGGTGGCCGTCTCGAAGCCTCCAAATCACACGCACACAAACGTCGGACTCGACCTCGAACCGCCGGAACAGTCCAATAGAGCCTCAATGAACATCCATCTGAACTTGCAGCAATTTCCTTAAAATCATGTCACTTTCAGCCTTTCTGCTGCTCCATGCTCCTTTTCCACCCCTCCACACCCCCCCAGGTATCCCAAAATGTCCGCCACAAGACTGGTGGCCCGGCCCCGGCCTCAGTGGTTTGCTCCACCAGGACCGGCCACCACTCGCGGATCAGCAGCAAGCTGTCCTCGCTGAGCGGCTCCCCCACCTGGAGGCTGGGAGCGGATGGGGGACCCTATGGGAGCAAAGAAGTTCAGTTCATCTCAAAGTATCTGATTCTAGATGTCTGATGATGTCTGATCTCTCATGTCTCCAAGTTCAAGATTCAAGGCAATAGAAGCAGGCTGGCAGAGTTGCGAAATAGAGCATGAATCCAACAAACAACCTCTAGTTTTTTCCATCTATGGACTACCCTCCCCTACGGGGACTCTTTTTCCACAAGGAAGAGCACGGGCTCAATATTCTCAGATGCTGGAGGATATGCCTGGGGAGTCGACCTGCAGCTGTGGGAACTGGGAAACCCAGTTAGCTTTTCGCTTTCTGCATCGATTGAAGAACATATCCAATCAAACGTACCAAAACCACTGATCTATATATATAGGAACTTTATTCAAAATAGTTCATATTAATACTGAGAACATCTAGAGGAAAAACACTCTAATCCGCCGGCCCTTGGGCGCCGGCGTGTTTTATCAATGTGGCTTGTATGTAGCTTGAGTTATGTTGAATCTATATGTAATAAGAAAAGTCTCTCTGGAGCAAGTTTTTGCCTCGTCTAACTTGACCCCCCCTCCCCCCAGCTCACATATATCATAGCTAAAGTGAAAGGTTGTGTGCGCTTCCTTCTTATCGTCGTTCTTCTCTTGTCGTTGTCCATGCATTGCGCTTCTGCTTTGCATGCGTTTTTCTCAGGTTTTGCACCTGCACTCACGTATCTACCGTTTTTTGCAGACTCAGACTGCTTGGAAATCCCCATGCCACACATGTCCTCATTACTCTCTTGTATCATGTCTGACGGAATGCTATGTACGTTTGCTGCTTCGCACGGTCTACTTCGCTCATTGTGTCACATGTCATATAATTTGTCTTCTTGCTTGGCAGGCTATACTTTGCATCCCCCAATTTCATCTCCCTGTTCTCTTATTGTATCATAATGCACGTCATTTCATGTAGGCTCCTCTGTTGCTCCAGCTGTGTTCTGGATGATGCTGTTACTTTTTCTGCTCTGTTGCAGTCTTTCCTCTTGACGCAAACGGTAATCCGCATCTTGGGACCATTGGCTGAAAAGGCCGGCGGAACAACCCGCAGGGTGTAAATAATCTCAAAGAGGTGCTTATTGGTGGTGCTTATGAGCGCCTTATGCGATCATGAGATCCACCCTTCATGGCCCACCATGGTCCGTGCAATCCACGTGGATTGCACGGACGGGGATTGCACGGACGGGCAATCCCAGCTAGCAGGATACATCAATGAATGTAGAAGGGATATCTACCGACTCAATGTACGTATCTCCTGATGGAAGCGATGCAAAACGGTTAATCCTTTCATATTAACCCTTTCAATCTCTTACTCATTCGTAAATAAGTAGTAAGTATATGTGTATATATATACACAAGCCCAATGCTGCGGTGTAAGAGATATCTGTTCTGTGTTTCATGGTGGGGTCATTAAATCATACGTATAGGATCTTTACTCCAAAGGAAGCAGTAGCATGCACAGAGAAAACCGCTGCCTGCAGTTGGAAGGCTTGTCGGAGTTGACGGATTTCCGGCAACATGGCCTTGAACAAGTCCAAGTCCTTCTCAGCCTCGGCCTGCATGGCATGTGCGGTGTCCTCCTTTTTGTTCCTTGACCTTCCCAAGAGCTCTGAGGTCTAAATCAGCTCTGCATACGATCGGGCAAAGGATCCCAAAGCACCCAAACCACACCACTTGTTTTTGATCGGGCGACCCATCGGTCAGCCCGGACTTGGACACCCTGAGATCCGAAATATGAAAACGGTGGGTCGACCTCCATCCACACTTGCATCCACTTAATCGATAGGTGGACACGGTGACCTCACTGGGGGGAGGAACAGCTTCTACTTCAAAAGTGAATTCTTCATCGAGCTGCCAAACAATTCTATAGATTCTATAGAATCCCCACAAAAGACTCTCGAACAAAACACCAACATCTCTCTTTCTATCTTCTCATACAGCCTCGCCATTTTTCTCATCCACCTTCTTCACACTGGTCTCTAAAAAACCCTCTTCGTCCACCGACCTGTCTCACTCGGCCTCCTCCCACAAACGTTGCGCATAGTGGCAATCGTGGTCCTGCAAGGCACGCGCCACACGATGTCCCAAGAAGGGCCCCGAGGCGCGTCGCAGCGGGTGGAAGAGGAGAAAGGCCAAGGAGAGCTGAAGCACAGGGCCTTGGACGCCAAGCGTGGAAGAAAAGGGCCGCCACGCGTTTCCTTTTGGGAAGAAATGAAGCAAAGCAAAGTGTGGCTGGTTATTTGGTGAAGTTTGAAATGAGTTGAGGTGAAATTGAAGTGTTGTTAGATAGTTTTGCGATAAGGGATTTAAGACTGCATCCGTACTGCTTATCCTGGAGGTTTTGCTCGCTGCTGGTTTTTGCTTTTTGGAAAAAGACCTGCAGGCCTTGACTTTTGGTGTTGGTTTCGACAAAACACACTTGAACAGTAAGTCTCCTGTCAAGTCCTCTTCAGGAGTCCTGGAACCAAATTCATTGATGTTCCCTTGGGGGCCTCTACCAAACAATAAATCAATGAAGCGCATGAGCTCTGGATTTGGAGATGGCTTGCTGGGCTTTTTGGGAGATCTGACAAGAAATCTGAGAAGGGTGACAGGCAATGAAGAGGGCCCTTTTCAGTAGCTCTATGAAGAGGTTTGGCCGGCATCCCCTCATCTCGAACCAAACCCATTTCTTGAGGTATCCCTCCAAAGGATTTCACACAAACGATTGACTGTAGTTGCTTCAGTAGAGCTTGCTGTTTGTAGGGGCAACGCAAACCAGTGGCAAAGGCAGCCAATCAATGCTGTCCATGTTTGAGAGAAGGCAAAGCAAAACACTTCGGAAAACTGGTCACAGTTTTAAACCAATGCAACTGTTTTCACTTTTAGGTCGGTCCTTTCAGGTCGGTCCGCTGCAAACACGCCGGCGCGCTCCACACGCGTGCCAAGATGTACCAAGTGACAAAGCAGGTTCAGAATCCTCGGCAGGGCCGTTGGTCGTTTCTGGTGAACACCACACGGTCCACACGGGTTCATTGGGGGAGTGCAAAGGGGTCAATGTAGTAGGTATATATAGTGATCCCCAAATAGATAGATTGACGGGTGTCCGATACATTTGTACTGGGATCTACTGTCCTATCTATTTCGGGGTCTATTTAAACACAAACATCCCCCTTCAAATACTCATGGAGACGGTGGGCCTCCATTTTGTAGCAATGATTTTGGGGGGGCAGAGTTTGGCAACAAAAAATGCAAAGAGACCGAGAACACTCAATATAGAATGCAATGGCTGAAGGAAAAAACTATCATCGACAGAGAAAGGGAAAAGTACACTACAAAATGGAGGGTCTAACCTAAAGCTTTCCAAAATGGTAGACTATAAACCCTGGCTTTGCATTTTGTAGTGCACTCACTGGTGACTGCCATAATTGACGTGTTCTTTGGAACGTATTTGTTCCTTGATGTTTTAACATTCTCGTTTGTTCGTTGATAATCTTTGATCTCATTTTGCGCCCTCTGAGCCCAAATGGGTCTAACCATGTCCAACCAGTTTTACAAACTCTCACATGATGTTACCAAAATCAGGTTACTACAAAATGTGTTTCACTCGATTGGCTTCACTACAATGACTGGCCTACCCCGGAGTGCTTCGAACCATGTAAAGAAAAGCCTTATACAAAATGCCGGTGGCCAAGGCTCTGTTTTTACATTCCCCGGGAATTAAACATCACAGGTCTACAAATTGAAAGGCCCCAGCCCCTCCCAGGGACCCTCAAAATTAAGTAAAATCCAGATTTATACTGGCCACATGGCCATCCATTCTGTAGTGGATATTCTAAATGGGGATACACAAACATATATGTATGTATGTACGTATGTATGTATGTATGTACGTATGTATGTATGTATGTATGTATGTGTAATACATGGAATCCTATGCATCCTTGTGAACTCCTCGCTTCATTGAGTCGATGAATGCTGCTGTTCGGTCTCAAGTATGACACTTTGGATGACTTGTTCCCTGCTGTTTGGGAGGTTCTAAACGGACTGATTGGTCTGGCAGGGCGATCAGCTGGTCACACCTCTCAAAGGGTCGGGCGCCTGGAACCAACTCCACCTCTGGCGCATGCTTTGGGACGACCGTGGACGAGGACCTTGGACGATCTCTTCGTTTTCTTCACGTTTGGGGTTCGAAGCCATTTTCTTGGGGGGGATAATTGTATATGGGGACGCTCTTCTGTTCGGTTCTTCAATTTCAGGTTCTTCTTGGTCCAACTTCTTCGAACTCTGCGAACTGAACGAAAGCCCCCCACCCGAGTTGGGTCCAATGAAAGCCTGTCAGGTGTCGCCACAAGCAGTGAGACTCCCTGAAGCTTGAGAAAGACGGCAGCGAGGACGCACTGCGGCAGATTCTCCTGAGGGATGAGATGAGGGGTTCAGCGAGACGCGGATGGGACCAGCGAGGTGCGGCAGTGTGACGTTCAAGCCAGCTATCTTCTTTCATGTTTCCCGAGCATCCGTACGCCCAAGAGGGAAGCAACCAAAAAGTGTATATATAGCAAAGTATTAGCTAGTCCACACACTGTGACACAAAGAATTATTTCCTCTTAAGACAGATGCAGATTTCGGCATCGAAAGGCTTGGCACTTGGCCAGGTAAATGGTGTTACGTATGTTCTCCGGACTTGGATACAGAGTACATTTGCAACCCTGTTCTCATCATTCATGATTCCTCTTATACTTTGATACAGATCCATCTCATACCTACGTGTACCCACCTCAAACCCTTCCCAACCCTCAAGAACCGCTGACTACAAAGCCTTAGACTTACAGGTTCCTACCCTCCCTCCAACAATCATGGAAGTTGAACATGGGTCTTCCTCTATAAGTAGGGGATTGTCCACCTCGCATGTACTTCCATCTTTGTTGGAGGGAGTGTGATTCACGAATACAACAGTTTTTTAACAATCTACAATCAGGACCTCAATTTGTCAGGCATCGCTACCAAGCTTCCTTGACAAGTGTTTGTTCTTACCCGCTCACTCAACTCTTTCAATGGAAGTTTCAACTTCAGCGTTCGGAATCGGCTCCATCTCTTCCGGAATCACCGTTTTGGAGGGCCAAAACGGAGAAAACACGATGTATAGTGACGACTCACGACGACTCGATTGCATTCAAGGCTCTAAAAGCAGCACCCAACGCTTGGTTGGCGTGGTCTGCCGGTAGAAGATCGGCCACACGCTGCAGGCGACCGTGTTTCCATCCTCCGCGACCTCCACGTCGATGCTCGGTGGGCTGGAGCGTAGCAAGAGGAGAGGGATGTAGCACTGAGACAGTTCCGCCAAAACCTCGGATTCCATGGGACGTGGGACGTGGGACGTAGGACGTGGGACAAACACGTGGGCAAACACTTTGGGAGCGCTGAACACGCTTTTCGTTGGCGCCGTTCTGATGAACATGGTGAAGTTCAAAAGAGCGATCCAACAGCAGTCAGTTTTCGGGACTGAACCTCAGGATATGAGACGTTCGGAGCCCTAGGGTTTATCTGAACAGTACTGTTCTTGGACTTTTTGCCTTATCTTTCTTCAGCCAAGGTCTAGGTTAGTGCACTCCAGATTTTTTACTGCCAATGGTTCCTTCTGAGTTTTACTCTGATGTGTTTTCACTGCTTCTCCTCTGGTCCCCACATCACTGATGTTTAATATACTCAATGGAAAGTGTCGGCTGCCATGAGTCTATGCTTCACTCTCAGATGTCTGGCGTTTTTGAACATTGTTCAGCTTAGGCGCAGTCAATTTGTTGGTACAATCGATCCACTTTGTTCATGCGGTTGACGCTTCAATTCCTCGTGGGAAAACTCTACGGTCACACACACACACTGTTGCCCTGCCCAGTGCCCTCAGCAGGGTCACACCAACAATACATTACACCACTTTATTCCACCGCAACCTTTTCCGCACCAACTTTCTACACATGTTCCATCAACCACCAAGCAAAGAAAGAGAGAGCATTGTTGGTTTCCCAGTTTCACACCATCAACTTTGTTCAGCAGTCTTCAGCGTGAGAAACAATCTTCCCACGCGTTCTTGCACATCCATCTTCTACTTCACTCTGCTTCCTACTGACTGTTTGACTTGGCATGTATGCATCTTCGCAGTTAAGTTAAGCGTTTTGATTTCAGCGTTGATGCATGGAGCAGTCGCTTACTTGCACGAATTTACCAGCCAAAGCTCCGGCAATACTGAGCTTCGGCCACTCCTGGCAAACACTTCCTCGCATCCCCTTGCTAGCTGCTAGACGGAGCGCCAATCTTAGGCTTTCTGCGTGTGTGTGTGTGTGTGTGTGTGTGTGTCTGTGTGTGTGTCCCACCCTTGTTCACAGGGACACAGGGAAACAGAACAGTTCTGTTTCCCATTCTATTTCATCACGATGATCATCGGTGTACAAATGCAGCAAACTGGGCAGGGTGACCTGGTCAATGAAGCTGGCGATATGCCTGAAAGCATGTGGAAGTGAGACGCAATTCCACATACCTGCGTTTCTCTGTTCTTTTATTTTTACATCTTACGGTTCTCGGACTTTTGGCCTTACCTTTCTTCAGCCACGGTCTATTGGCCGTGACGGTAAAGGACCAACGCACTGGGAATTCTTACTGCCAATGAATCCTTCCCAGCTTTAGTCGGAAGTATGCGTGTGCGGCCGCTTTTGACCCTACTTCGTGATCAAGCGCACCAACCAGAGTCTACTATATGTGTGGCTGTATGCCCACCCCTTCCACAGTCTAAACCAAATCCGCACCCACACAAGGCATCTACACCCAGGCGGCAGAATCGTCGCAAATGAAGTACACGTGGATCAGAAGAGAGTATGCCAAGCCTAAGATCAGCTCAGTTCATCACTCAGCTGCTCAGCTGCTACGAATCTCATGAAGATTGGGAGGAGGTGTGGACTTATTTATGAGCATGGTCCTATGGCCGGAAGTCTGGGGGGTTGGATTCTTGGGGTATTCTGATGATTCTCTGACCTCCCCTGGTCGGTTTCTATGGAATCTAATGGAATTGATATCTCACCTCTGATCATCCAGACCGATGCAATCCCATTCTGAAGTGAAACGTCTCGACATAAATTTCACAAAGCTTTGCATTTAAGTCCGCACCACGATGCAACACGTGTGGAATCCAAGGTCTTTTCCATCTGTCCACTTCCGGTGACACCGGTGACAGTAGCGAACAACAAACAACGCGACAGTGCCACGCAACAAAATGCCACCGAACGGAACACATCACAGAGTTCGAAGTCGCCACACCGAGACGCGCAAAGTTTGTGGTGGCAAACTGTCCGGTGAGGGGAGCAAGCGCGGAGGACAAAGACGCGATGGAGCAAGCAGGATCCAGCTGGTTCAAAGGCATGTCCGCTACACCATGAGAACAACATGCAAACAAATGACCTCCAATAGCCTGAAGAATGGCCTGGATCCTGTTGTTCTTGTTTTGCCGCAATTGAACCTCAAGAAGGCGAAGATAGTGAGTGATGGTGAGCCATGTTTGTTACCCTCCAAACACATCCAAACACCAACACAAGGCTACACGCAAGCTATGCGGCTTCGCACTACGCGGCAGTTCAACCTTAGGAGTCCAAAAGTGATCAGTTCTACCCCAGCAGCCCCAGCAGTTCATGAGTCATTGGAAGTTGTGGAATAGGAATGTACAGCGTTGGACCTTCCGTCCCGTCGCGTTCCGTCACCCGTTCCGTCACGTTCTTCCAAGGGACTGCAGGGCGCCAAGAACTGCACGAGAAGACTATGAGACTGGAAACAAAAGCCTGCGAAGACGATGTCCTTGAAGAGATCAAACCTCGACACTGGAGGTTTAGCTGAGGTAGCAGGCTTCTGCTGGAGTCACTCTAGAAGTTCCGAGTAGCCAAGAACAAGCGATGCGGGTGCGGAGTCCGTGTACCCATACCTTGCATGTTCAAAACCTCTACCAAGCCTTGCCAATCATCCCCAATGAACGATTTGCTCATTCGTCTCATCCTCATCCACACCAACTGATGACATGTTCGCTACGGAGGGGGTCCATAGGGGTCGATTCGTTCCTGGACTGCCTGAGGACTGCCCGAAAACTGTGCATCTCACAGCGCCTTTTTTCAATAGCAACCTGAGAAAATGTCTCGCGCATGCATCCTGCTTGGGTGCTACATGGTGCTACAGTATGTTAAGTGCTTAGCAACCCCTCTTGTCAGAAAAGTCTGTGGGCGGACTGCTCTCAATCAGCAAACAGTCACCTGTGACTTCACCTGTGCTGTGTGCACTACCCAAAACGACTCCTGGCACATGAGATCTGTTGTGTTTTGGACCTATCAGTGTTATCGATCTTGTCTTGAACATGATAAACACATATGAAAATCACATGTCTGGGTTAAACGGAATACGACTGGCAGTCTTAGAGTTTGCCCCGACCTCAACGATATTGATTCAAGAAATGCCTTCAAATAGATGCCTTCACAGGGATGTGTGCAACTCCTCCAATACTCCGTATTTCCAAAAAACACTTCGGTGAATCAAAGGAATTCACAAAAACCCTTGAAAACGTCAGCTATAGCATCACCATAAATATCCATTACCCATTCTGATTCTCAGCTTGTCTTGCCTTGGCATCCAAGGTTCTGATCAGAGATGATGGGAAGAAGGCCTCGCTCGTGGCGTTTTTGTTGGTTAAAACCGTTTGGCTCAGCCATGTGCCGTGCATGTTAGGTGTTTTCATTTGTTCTACCAGCTGCTTTTCTTGGGACTTTTGCATCGGAGATGTCTTTACATCGGAGATGTCTGCTAACGGTTTGAACCAGCTTTTGTAAGCCTAGCTTTTATATATATATATGTATTATCTAGATAGGTGTTTGATAGTTGTTATATATCCTAGTTATTTTTATTGTTGTTCTTTTTTAATGCCCCTAGGGTCAAACTACTTTTCTTGTTAATTATACTAATTGATCTGATTCTGCCGCGTGGACAAGTTCGTGCAACCAGTCCGTTCTCGTACGTCATCCGTGCGAACGAACTCTCAACGAAGTGGCGAAGTCTCTGCGCGTGTCGGCGACGTCGAACGGCTCTTTCGCCTGTGCCGGTGGCTTCCAGAAAAGCGGTCCCTCTGAAGGAGTGCCCTGTGCGCAGTCCGACCGCGGCCACCAGCGCCTGCGAAGTGGAAGCGGTGTGAGCATTGGAGGGACGGCATTGAATTTTGGGAAAATATCATCCCCACAAACGTTTATGAGGATGAAACATCAAACATTATGGTAGAGATCCTCATTGGAGATATCATGATCATGACAAGCGACGGGCGACGCGCATACACACAAAAGACTTGTGGTGCTGTCAGTCGGGCGGCACAGCACCAAAGTCTGTGGCGATGTGTGGGCCACACCTATTGTTTATTGATTACTTTCCCTGCAACAAACATGGAAGTGGACAAAATTGGTCAAGTGTAAGCGGTAGGCTGACCCGTGCGATCAGTGTAAAGGCAAATGGACCACTTTCGATTTTTGCCACCTCGAAGGCACGTGGCCCTTTCAATGTTCAAAACAAAACGTCTCACCAGGAAATTGTCAGAAGATGGTGTGTTCGGCTTGGCTCACTTTGTTCAGCTGGTTATTTGTGGCCTAGCTATCGGACGTTACGCGTTTCCGTGACTTTATCAGGATGGTTCTACATCTCTGTACTGGGGGTTGTTCATCAGCAGCGAACTTATGATGTGATTGCTGTCAATCTCAATTTCCATGTGATTCAGTTCTTCTGATGTGATTTCATTAGCATGTGGTGACACAAACCATTTTCTATGTCCAGGTTGGACTTGCCTTGCAGAGGCAAGAGCAACAACAAGTTACAAACAAGAACTGCAGCCCCGTCAGGAGTCAGGACGAATCTTCTTACTTTGTCTCTACCCCTCACATACACAAAGGCTGCAGCCCCGCCGTTGTCTTTTGACCACCCGCTCCAAAACAACAAGCCAGTACCGGCACTGGTGGTACTGCTATTAGTAATTGTTAGTACTAATGCTAGTGGTAGTCGTGGTAGTAGTGGTAGTAGTGGTAGTAGTGGTAGTAGTGGTAGTAGT
>CAXAMN010019291.1:72386-84830 GCA_963970005.1 Durusdinium trenchii | reverse complement strand
ACTACTACCACTACTACCACTACTACCACTACTACCACTACTACCACGACTACCACTAGCATTAGTACTAACAATTACTAATAGCAGTACCACCAGTGCCGGTACTGGCTTGTTGTTTTGGAGCGGGTGGTCAAAAGACAACGGCGGGGCTGCAGCCTTTGTGTATGTGAGGGGTAGAGACAAAGTAAGAAGATTCGTCCTGACTCCTGACGGGGCTGCAGTTCTTGTTTGTAACTTGTTGTTGCTCTTGCCTCTGCAAGGCAAGTCCAACCTGGACATAGAAAATGGTTTGTGTCACCACATGCTAATGAAATCACATCAGAAGAACTGAATCACATGGAAATTGAGATTGACAGCAATCACATCATAAGTTCGCTGCTGATGAACAACCCCCAGTACAGAGATGTAGAACCATCCTGATAAAGTCACGGAAACGCGTAACGTCCGATAGCTAGGCCACAAATAACCAGCTGAACAAAGTGAGCCAAGCCGAACACACCATCTTCTGACAATTTCCTGGTGAGACGTTTTGTTTTGAACATTGAAAGGGCCACGTGCCTTCGAGGTGGCAAAAATCGAAAGTGGTCCATTTGCCTTTACACTGATCGCACGGGTCAGCCTACCGCTTACACTTGACCAATTTTGTCCACTTCCATGTTTGTTGCAGGGAAAGTAATCAATAAACAATAGGTGTGGCCCACACATCGCCACAGACTTTGGTGCTGTGCCGCCCGACTGACAGCACCACAAGTCTTTTGTGTGTATGCGCGTCGCCCGTCGCTTGTCATGATCATGATATCTCCAATGAGGATCTCTACCATAATGTTTGATGTTTCATCCTCATAAACGTTTGTGGGGATGATATTTTCCCAAAATTCAATGCCGTCCCTCCAATGCTCACACCGCTTCCACTTCGCAGGCGCTGGTGGCCGCGGTCGGACTGCGCACAGGGCACTCCTTCAGAGGGACCGCTTTTCTGGAAGCCACCGGCACAGGCGAAAGAGCCGTTCGACGTCGCCGACACGCGCAGAGACTTCGCCACTTCGTTGAGAGTTCGTTCGCACGGATGACGTACGAGAACGGACTGGTTGCACGAACTTGTCCACGCGGCAGAATCAGATCAATTAGTATAATTAACAAGAAAAGTAGTTTGACCCTAGGGGCATTAAAAAAGAACAACAATAAAAATAACTAGGATATATAACAACTATCAAACACCTATCTAGATAATACATATATATATATAAAAGCTAGGCTTACAAAAGCTGGTTCAAACCGTTAGCAGACATCTCCGATGTAAAGACATCTCCGATGCAAAAGTCCCAAGAAAAGCAGCTGGTAGAACAAATGAAAACACCTAACATGCACGGCACATGGCTGAGCCAAACGGTTTTAACCAACAAAAACGCCACGAGCGAGGCCTTCTTCCCATCATCTCTGATCAGAACCTTGGATGCCAAGGCAAGACAAGCTGAGAATCAGAATGGGTAATGGATATTTATGGTGATGCTATAGCTGACGTTTTCAAGGGTTTTTGTGAATTCCTTTGATTCACCGAAGTGTTTTTTGGAAATACGGAGTATTGGAGGAGTTGCACACATCCCTGTGAAGGCATCTATTTGAAGGCATTTCTTGAATCAATATCGTTGAGGTCGGGGCAAACTCTAAGACTGCCAGTCGTATTCCGTTTAACCCAGACATGTGATTTTCATATGTGTTTATCATGTTCAAGACAAGATCGATAACACTGATAGGTCCAAAACACAACAGATCTCATGTGCCAGGAGTCGTTTTGGGTAGTGCACACAGCACAGGTGAAGTCACAGGTGACTGTTTGCTGATTGAGAGCAGTCCGCCCACAGACTTTTCTGACAAGAGGGGTTGCTAAGCACTTAACATACTGTAGCACCATGTAGCACCCAAGCAGGATGCATGCGCGAGACATTTTCTCAGGTTGCTATTGAAAAAAAGGCGCTGTGAGATGCACAGTTTTCGGGCAGTCCTCAGGCAGTCCAGGAACGAATCGACCCCTATGGACCCCCTCCGTAGCGAACATGTCATCAGTTGGTGTGGATGAGGATGAGACGAATGAGCAAATCGTTCATTGGGGATGATTGGCAAGGCTTGGTAGAGGTTTTGAACATGCAAGGTATGGGTACACGGACTCCGCACCCGCATCGCTTGTTCTTGGCTACTCGGAACTTCTAGAGTGACTCCAGCAGAAGCCTGCTACCTCAGCTAAACCTCCAGTGTCGAGGTTTGATCTCTTCAAGGACATCGTCTTCGCAGGCTTTTGTTTCCAGTCTCATAGTCTTCTCGTGCAGTTCTTGGCGCCCTGCAGTCCCTTGGAAGAACGTGACGGAACGGGTGACGGAACGCGACGGGACGGAAGGTCCAACGCTGTACATTCCTATTCCACAACTTCCAATGACTCATGAACTGCTGGGGCTGCTGGGGTAGAACTGATCACTTTTGGACTCCTAAGGTTGAACTGCCGCGTAGTGCGAAGCCGCATAGCTTGCGTGTAGCCTTGTGTTGGTGTTTGGATGTGTTTGGAGGGTAACAAACATGGCTCACCATCACTCACTATCTTCGCCTTCTTGAGGTTCAATTGCGGCAAAACAAGAACAACAGGATCCAGGCCATTCTTCAGGCTATTGGAGGTCATTTGTTTGCATGTTGTTCTCATGGTGTAGCGGACATGCCTTTGAACCAGCTGGATCCTGCTTGCTCCATCGCGTCTTTGTCCTCCGCGCTTGCTCCCCTCACCGGACAGTTTGCCACCACAAACTTTGCGCGTCTCGGTGTGGCGACTTCGAACTCTGTGATGTGTTCCGTTCGGTGGCATTTTGTTGCGTGGCACTGTCGCGTTGTTTGTTGTTCGCTACTGTCACCGGTGTCACCGGAAGTGGACAGATGGAAAAGACCTTGGATTCCACACGTGTTGCATCGTGGTGCGGACTTAAATGCAAAGCTTTGTGAAATTTATGTCGAGACGTTTCACTTCAGAATGGGATTGCATCGGTCTGGATGATCAGAGGTGAGATATCAATTCCATTAGATTCCATAGAAACCGACCAGGGGAGGTCAGAGAATCATCAGAATACCCCAAGAATCCAACCCCCCAGACTTCCGGCCATAGGACCATGCTCATAAATAAGTCCACACCTCCTCCCAATCTTCATGAGATTCGTAGCAGCTGAGCAGCTGAGTGATGAACTGAGCTGATCTTAGGCTTGGCATACTCTCTTCTGATCCACGTGTACTTCATTTGCGACGATTCTGCCGCCTGGGTGTAGATGCCTTGTGTGGGTGCGGATTTGGTTTAGACTGTGGAAGGGGTGGGCATACAGCCACACATATAGTAGACTCTGGTTGGTGCGCTTGATCACGAAGTAGGGTCAAAAGCGGCCGCACACGCATACTTCCGACTAAAGCTGGGAAGGATTCATTGGCAGTAAGAATTCCCAGTGCGTTGGTCCTTTACCGTCACGGCCAATAGACCGTGGCTGAAGAAAGGTAAGGCCAAAAGTCCGAGAACCGTAAGATGTAAAAATAAAAGAACAGAGAAACGCAGGTATGTGGAATTGCGTCTCACTTCCACATGCTTTCAGGCATATCGCCAGCTTCATTGACCAGGTCACCCTGCCCAGTTTGCTGCATTTGTACACCGATGATCATCGTGATGAAATAGAATGGGAAACAGAACTGTTCTGTTTCCCTGTGTCCCTGTGAACAAGGGTGGGACACACACACAGACACACACACACACACACACACACACACGCAGAAAGCCTAAGATTGGCGCTCCGTCTAGCAGCTAGCAAGGGGATGCGAGGAAGTGTTTGCCAGGAGTGGCCGAAGCTCAGTATTGCCGGAGCTTTGGCTGGTAAATTCGTGCAAGTAAGCGACTGCTCCATGCATCAACGCTGAAATCAAAACGCTTAACTTAACTGCGAAGATGCATACATGCCAAGTCAAACAGTCAGTAGGAAGCAGAGTGAAGTAGAAGATGGATGTGCAAGAACGCGTGGGAAGATTGTTTCTCACGCTGAAGACTGCTGAACAAAGTTGATGGTGTGAAACTGGGAAACCAACAATGCTCTCTCTTTCTTTGCTTGGTGGTTGATGGAACATGTGTAGAAAGTTGGTGCGGAAAAGGTTGCGGTGGAATAAAGTGGTGTAATGTATTGTTGGTGTGACCCTGCTGAGGGCACTGGGCAGGGCAACAGTGTGTGTGTGTGACCGTAGAGTTTTCCCACGAGGAATTGAAGCGTCAACCGCATGAACAAAGTGGATCGATTGTACCAACAAATTGACTGCGCCTAAGCTGAACAATGTTCAAAAACGCCAGACATCTGAGAGTGAAGCATAGACTCATGGCAGCCGACACTTTCCATTGAGTATATTAAACATCAGTGATGTGGGGACCAGAGGAGAAGCAGTGAAAACACATCAGAGTAAAACTCAGAAGGAACCATTGGCAGTAAAAAATCTGGAGTGCACTAACCTAGACCTTGGCTGAAGAAAGATAAGGCAAAAAGTCCAAGAACAGTACTGTTCAGATAAACCCTAGGGCTCCGAACGTCTCATATCCTGAGGTTCAGTCCCGAAAACTGACTGCTGTTGGATCGCTCTTTTGAACTTCACCATGTTCATCAGAACGGCGCCAACGAAAAGCGTGTTCAGCGCTCCCAAAGTGTTTGCCCACGTGTTTGTCCCACGTCCCACGTCCCACGTCCCATGGAATCCGAGGTTTTGGCGGAACTGTCTCAGTGCTACATCCCTCTCCTCTTGCTACGCTCCAGCCCACCGAGCATCGACGTGGAGGTCGCGGAGGATGGAAACACGGTCGCCTGCAGCGTGTGGCCGATCTTCTACCGGCAGACCACGCCAACCAAGCGTTGGGTGCTGCTTTTAGAGCCTTGAATGCAATCGAGTCGTCGTGAGTCGTCACTATACATCGTGTTTTCTCCGTTTTGGCCCTCCAAAACGGTGATTCCGGAAGAGATGGAGCCGATTCCGAACGCTGAAGTTGAAACTTCCATTGAAAGAGTTGAGTGAGCGGGTAAGAACAAACACTTGTCAAGGAAGCTTGGTAGCGATGCCTGACAAATTGAGGTCCTGATTGTAGATTGTTAAAAAACTGTTGTATTCGTGAATCACACTCCCTCCAACAAAGATGGAAGTACATGCGAGGTGGACAATCCCCTACTTATAGAGGAAGACCCATGTTCAACTTCCATGATTGTTGGAGGGAGGGTAGGAACCTGTAAGTCTAAGGCTTTGTAGTCAGCGGTTCTTGAGGGTTGGGAAGGGTTTGAGGTGGGTACACGTAGGTATGAGATGGATCTGTATCAAAGTATAAGAGGAATCATGAATGATGAGAACAGGGTTGCAAATGTACTCTGTATCCAAGTCCGGAGAACATACGTAACACCATTTACCTGGCCAAGTGCCAAGCCTTTCGATGCCGAAATCTGCATCTGTCTTAAGAGGAAATAATTCTTTGTGTCACAGTGTGTGGACTAGCTAATACTTTGCTATATATACACTTTTTGGTTGCTTCCCTCTTGGGCGTACGGATGCTCGGGAAACATGAAAGAAGATAGCTGGCTTGAACGTCACACTGCCGCACCTCGCTGGTCCCATCCGCGTCTCGCTGAACCCCTCATCTCATCCCTCAGGAGAATCTGCCGCAGTGCGTCCTCGCTGCCGTCTTTCTCAAGCTTCAGGGAGTCTCACTGCTTGTGGCGACACCTGACAGGCTTTCATTGGACCCAACTCGGGTGGGGGGGCTTTCGTTCAGTTCGCAGAGTTCGAAGAAGTTGGACCAAGAAGAACCTGAAATTGAAGAACCGAACAGAAGAGCGTCCCCATATACAATTATCCCCCCCAAGAAAATGGCTTCGAACCCCAAACGTGAAGAAAACGAAGAGATCGTCCAAGGTCCTCGTCCACGGTCGTCCCAAAGCATGCGCCAGAGGTGGAGTTGGTTCCAGGCGCCCGACCCTTTGAGAGGTGTGACCAGCTGATCGCCCTGCCAGACCAATCAGTCCGTTTAGAACCTCCCAAACAGCAGGGAACAAGTCATCCAAAGTGTCATACTTGAGACCGAACAGCAGCATTCATCGACTCAATGAAGCGAGGAGTTCACAAGGATGCATAGGATTCCATGTATTACACATACATACATACATACATACGTACATACATACATACATACGTACATACATACATACATACATATATGTTTGTGTATCCCCATTTAGAATATCCACTACAGAATGGATGGCCATGTGGCCAGTATAAATCTGGATTTTACTTAATTTTGAGGGTCCCTGGGAGGGGCTGGGGCCTTTCAATTTGTAGACCTGTGATGTTTAATTCCCGGGGAATGTAAAAACAGAGCCTTGGCCACCGGCATTTTGTATAAGGCTTTTCTTTACATGGTTCGAAGCACTCCGGGGTAGGCCAGTCATTGTAGTGAAGCCAATCGAGTGAAACACATTTTGTAGTAACCTGATTTTGGTAACATCATGTGAGAGTTTGTAAAACTGGTTGGACATGGTTAGACCCATTTGGGCTCAGAGGGCGCAAAATGAGATCAAAGATTATCAACGAACAAACGAGAATGTTAAAACATCAAGGAACAAATACGTTCCAAAGAACACGTCAATTATGGCAGTCACCAGTGAGTGCACTACAAAATGCAAAGCCAGGGTTTATAGTCTACCATTTTGGAAAGCTTTAGGTTAGACCCTCCATTTTGTAGTGTACTTTTCCCTTTCTCTGTCGATGATAGTTTTTTTCCTTCAGCCATTGCATTCTATATTGAGTGTTCTCGGTCTCTTTGCATTTTTTGTTGCCAAACTCTGCCCCCCCCAAAATCATTGCTACAAAATGGAGGCCCACCGTCTCCATGAGTATTTGAAGGGGGATGTTTGTGTTTAAATAGACCCCGAAATAGATAGGACAGTAGATCCCAGTACAAATGTATCGGACACCCGTCAATCTATCTATTTGGGGATCACTATATATACCTACTACATTGACCCCTTTGCACTCCCCCAATGAACCCGTGTGGACCGTGTGGTGTTCACCAGAAACGACCAACGGCCCTGCCGAGGATTCTGAACCTGCTTTGTCACTTGGTACATCTTGGCACGCGTGTGGAGCGCGCCGGCGTGTTTGCAGCGGACCGACCTGAAAGGACCGACCTAAAAGTGAAAACAGTTGCATTGGTTTAAAACTGTGACCAGTTTTCCGAAGTGTTTTGCTTTGCCTTCTCTCAAACATGGACAGCATTGATTGGCTGCCTTTGCCACTGGTTTGCGTTGCCCCTACAAACAGCAAGCTCTACTGAAGCAACTACAGTCAATCGTTTGTGTGAAATCCTTTGGAGGGATACCTCAAGAAATGGGTTTGGTTCGAGATGAGGGGATGCCGGCCAAACCTCTTCATAGAGCTACTGAAAAGGGCCCTCTTCATTGCCTGTCACCCTTCTCAGATTTCTTGTCAGATCTCCCAAAAAGCCCAGCAAGCCATCTCCAAATCCAGAGCTCATGCGCTTCATTGATTTATTGTTTGGTAGAGGCCCCCAAGGGAACATCAATGAATTTGGTTCCAGGACTCCTGAAGAGGACTTGACAGGAGACTTACTGTTCAAGTGTGTTTTGTCGAAACCAACACCAAAAGTCAAGGCCTGCAGGTCTTTTTCCAAAAAGCAAAAACCAGCAGCGAGCAAAACCTCCAGGATAAGCAGTACGGATGCAGTCTTAAATCCCTTATCGCAAAACTATCTAACAACACTTCAATTTCACCTCAACTCATTTCAAACTTCACCAAATAACCAGCCACACTTTGCTTTGCTTCATTTCTTCCCAAAAGGAAACGCGTGGCGGCCCTTTTCTTCCACGCTTGGCGTCCAAGGCCCTGTGCTTCAGCTCTCCTTGGCCTTTCTCCTCTTCCACCCGCTGCGACGCGCCTCGGGGCCCTTCTTGGGACATCGTGTGGCGCGTGCCTTGCAGGACCACGATTGCCACTATGCGCAACGTTTGTGGGAGGAGGCCGAGTGAGACAGGTCGGTGGACGAAGAGGGTTTTTTAGAGACCAGTGTGAAGAAGGTGGATGAGAAAAATGGCGAGGCTGTATGAGAAGATAGAAAGAGAGATGTTGGTGTTTTGTTCGAGAGTCTTTTGTGGGGATTCTATAGAATCTATAGAATTGTTTGGCAGCTCGATGAAGAATTCACTTTTGAAGTAGAAGCTGTTCCTCCCCCCCAGTGAGGTCACCGTGTCCACCTATCGATTAAGTGGATGCAAGTGTGGATGGAGGTCGACCCACCGTTTTCATATTTCGGATCTCAGGGTGTCCAAGTCCGGGCTGACCGATGGGTCGCCCGATCAAAAACAAGTGGTGTGGTTTGGGTGCTTTGGGATCCTTTGCCCGATCGTATGCAGAGCTGATTTAGACCTCAGAGCTCTTGGGAAGGTCAAGGAACAAAAAGGAGGACACCGCACATGCCATGCAGGCCGAGGCTGAGAAGGACTTGGACTTGTTCAAGGCCATGTTGCCGGAAATCCGTCAACTCCGACAAGCCTTCCAACTGCAGGCAGCGGTTTTCTCTGTGCATGCTACTGCTTCCTTTGGAGTAAAGATCCTATACGTATGATTTAATGACCCCACCATGAAACACAGAACAGATATCTCTTACACCGCAGCATTGGGCTTGTGTATATATATACACATATACTTACTACTTATTTACGAATGAGTAAGAGATTGAAAGGGTTAATATGAAAGGATTAACCGTTTTGCATCGCTTCCATCAGGAGATACGTACATTGAGTCGGTAGATATCCCTTCTACATTCATTGATGTATCCTGCTAGCTGGGATTGCCCGTCCGTGCAATCCCCGTCCGTGCAATCCACGTGGATTGCACGGACCATGGTGGGCCATGAAGGGTGGATCTCATGATCGCATAAGGCGCTCATAAGCACCACCAATAAGCACCTCTTTGAGATTATTTACACCCTGCGGGTTGTTCCGCCGGCCTTTTCAGCCAATGGTCCCAAGATGCGGATTACCGTTTGCGTCAAGAGGAAAGACTGCAACAGAGCAGAAAAAGTAACAGCATCATCCAGAACACAGCTGGAGCAACAGAGGAGCCTACATGAAATGACGTGCATTATGATACAATAAGAGAACAGGGAGATGAAATTGGGGGATGCAAAGTATAGCCTGCCAAGCAAGAAGACAAATTATATGACATGTGACACAATGAGCGAAGTAGACCGTGCGAAGCAGCAAACGTACATAGCATTCCGTCAGACATGATACAAGAGAGTAATGAGGACATGTGTGGCATGGGGATTTCCAAGCAGTCTGAGTCTGCAAAAAACGGTAGATACGTGAGTGCAGGTGCAAAACCTGAGAAAAAACGCATGCAAAGCAGAAGCGCAATGCATGGACAACGACAAGAGAAGAACGACGATAAGAAGGAAGCGCACACAACCTTTCACTTTAGCTATGATATATGTGAGCTGGGGGGAGGGGGGGTCAAGTTAGACGAGGCAAAAACTTGCTCCAGAGAGACTTTTCTTATTACATATAGATTCAACATAACTCAAGCTACATACAAGCCACATTGATAAAACACGCCGGCGCCCAAGGGCCGGCGGATTAGAGTGTTTTTCCTCTAGATGTTCTCAGTATTAATATGAACTATTTTGAATAAAGTTCCTATATATATAGATCAGTGGTTTTGGTACGTTTGATTGGATATGTTCTTCAATCGATGCAGAAAGCGAAAAGCTAACTGGGTTTCCCAGTTCCCACAGCTGCAGGTCGACTCCCCAGGCATATCCTCCAGCATCTGAGAATATTGAGCCCGTGCTCTTCCTTGTGGAAAAAGAGTCCCCGTAGGGGAGGGTAGTCCATAGATGGAAAAAACTAGAGGTTGTTTGTTGGATTCATGCTCTATTTCGCAACTCTGCCAGCCTGCTTCTATTGCCTTGAATCTTGAACTTGGAGACATGAGAGATCAGACATCATCAGACATCTAGAATCAGATACTTTGAGATGAACTGAACTTCTTTGCTCCCATAGGGTCCCCCATCCGCTCCCAGCCTCCAGGTGGGGGAGCCGCTCAGCGAGGACAGCTTGCTGCTGATCCGCGAGTGGTGGCCGGTCCTGGTGGAGCAAACCACTGAGGCCGGGGCCGGGCCACCAGTCTTGTGGCGGACATTTTGGGATACCTGGGGGGGTGTGGAGGGGTGGAAAAGGAGCATGGAGCAGCAGAAAGGCTGAAAGTGACATGATTTTAAGGAAATTGCTGCAAGTTCAGATGGATGTTCATTGAGGCTCTATTGGACTGTTCCGGCGGTTCGAGGTCGAGTCCGACGTTTGTGTGCGTGTGATTTGGAGGCTTCGAGACGGCCACCCTTTCAGGGTGGGTCAGCATTGGTCCGCCCACATGGGGTAGATATTTACGCTTCAAGCAGCTATGCGGTACTAGCCGGTAGCCTACGTGTTACAAACAAACCCGGAATCTGAAATTGGGAAGCTTATTGAGATGCTTTGAGGTGTTGGGATCCCTGTGTTTCGGTGTTGGGTCCAACCCCATGGCTTCAAGGCCAGTCCTCCACAGGTGAGCCTCTACGGACACGACCTGCAGGCTGACGGCGCCAAGGCGCACGCATGCGCACGTACGCACATGCACGCGCACGCGTCTGGAAGTAGAACTGAGTTCGACCCTCTCAGCATCTCGTAGTTTCGAAATTAGGTTGGATATGACTCCTGCATATTTCAGGGAGACAAGTTTAAGAGTTTGAAAGGCTACAGCATTGGTAAGCTTTTCCATCGTTATTGTAGCGATCCAAGCCAATGCATCTTCCCACGGCGCTTTCATGGATCGACTGCGAAAAGTAGGATTCTCCCTGTCGTCCTGGAGGATTCTCCCTTCCCAGACCCGTGGGACCTCCGTATTGACCCTTGTTCACCATTTTTCGGGCCCCCCAATGTCAAATATGTCCGATCCCAGATCGCTCATATTGTCGGCCTTGTATCGCCGGCTCTCGTTCTCTCAGGTTCTCTCCAAGGCGCTCGAGGTGAATCGATCGCTGCAGAAGTTGAGCCTCGTGGGGAACGCCTTGAGCGACTTCGGAGTCCAGGCGCGGCGGAGCAATCTGGAGCCTGGTGAAGAGGCTCCTTGCATGCGTGTGTGTGTTTTTGTTGGTTTAAGTTGCATGATGTTGAGATATATTTATTGCAGCTATATGCAGCTATAGCTTTGTCCACTATTGACTTTTGTGCAAACAATATACAATGAGTGCAGGTCTACTTCCGGAAATGCTTGTGAAGAGATGAAATATCAAAGACATTTCACTTGGACGAATATCTCTGAATCCGATAGGGGTCGGTCTCAGAGTAAGGACGAGCGGACAACTATGTTTTAGACCATGTCATGATATGTCATGTATTGTTTTTGAAAAGGAACGTATTGCCTTGTTTGAACAACCATGGTGGAAAGGCCCTGCTTTTGAACATGTTTGTTTGTTTTTGTTTGTTTGTTTGTATGTTTTTGTTTGTTTGTGTGTTTGTTTGTGTGTTTGTTTGTTTGTTTGCTTGTTTTAATCATGACCTTTCCCCCATGTGTTCCACTCACGCGATTCTACAACAGTTTGAGGACCTTTCTTTGCAACAGGGTGAGCCGCAAAGTCGTCAGGTGTTGGCCTCAGCAGCAAAGAGTTCAGTCCTGGAGGAACTGTACGTGGCAGCGCTGAAGAACAAAGAGAAGAGCAAGGCCATTCTGCAACTGCTGCTGCTGGTGGTGGGACGCCTGCGTCATATATTACATCGCAATATCAGAGATCTTGTTTCACCATGTTTCACCAATTCCATTCGTTTCCAAGAGGAAGATTTATACTTGTGCGGTTCTTATCGAAGTTCAATTAAGCATGTCTTGCACAGATTACTCAAAAGGAGCATAAAGGAGCGGCTGGTTGATTAAGCAGGCACGTTGCCCTGATTTACCATATATTGTTGAAAATGCGCATATCTCCGGCTAGCTGGGCTGCTATTTCAGGACCTTGTGAGTTTTTACTTTCAAGGATATATGTTGTGCCTCCCGCTCTTTCCAAATCCTTCGCATCATTGGCGCACCATTAGTCTCGCGTCCTCCTTGTCACCACCGATCACCACTGCTTGTCACCACTGCGACCGTTCGCGCTCTTCATGACCTGGTGCTGCCACCCTCACCAGGCTTTGGCGCAGTTCATGGCTGGGAAGAGTCGCCAGAACGATCTGGACCTCAAGGAGTGCCTCTCGAATCCCATCGCCAAGGTGGGGAGAGCGGCACAGTTTGTGCAGTTTTTCTGGCTTGGTCCTTTTCTTTTTTTCCACGGCTACATACATAAAACAGCTATATATTATAAATGCC
>CAXAMN010019291.1:50711-72286 GCA_963970005.1 Durusdinium trenchii | reverse complement strand
ATGGTCTTCCAAAATTCCATGTTAAACTTATTGGGTGCAGTCTTTTTTCTTTCACTCTTTGGATGGTCTAGTGGCTGCAAAAGTGGATAAAACCCTTTGAGGGTTCAGAGTTGTCCATTCTGGCCACTTGGAGCCTTTGCTTCACTTTCCTTCACGTGTGTGTATAAGTTCATGAGCAACTTTTGAACGGGTTCACCTCAGCAGTATATAAAGTATACATACATATGTTGATGAAGACCGCGATTCCATCTTTCCACAAGAGTTTTGATCATCCCTCATACATTCCTATACTATCATCAGTTCCTATTTGCCACTGTTGACCTCACCTTGACTTCTTTCGCCCGCATCACATTTGATCACCTTCGGAAAGCCCTTCACCGCGGAGCCCAGGGGGGTGCTTTTCTGGTGGGCTCCGCGGTGTCTCAGGTGGAAGCAAGGCGAGGATCGAACGGTGCGAGACACGAGCGGGAGCTGTGCTCTATTCCACGACATCCAGTCTGAAGAAACATCACTGCCGGGTTGTTGGATGCCAGGTTTGCAAGGCTTCTTAGAGCCAAGAAAAATAGACTAATATGGTGGGTGTAAAAGAAATACATCGAGCTCATTTGACCACTCTTTTGATAGGACCAGGCCCATATTTGGGGGTCGTGGGTGGAATGAACGTGTTGGTGACCACTGGGTTGGTGTGTTGACACAGTCACATGGCATCAATGGGTGCGTTTTAGTACTTGCATCAGAGTCATTCATTTTTTAAGACCAGATAATTTTCTTGGCAGTCCATCACATCCCTCATTGGTGATAATTATCTCCAAGGATTGAACTTGAAGGAAAGCTTCTCAACAGACCTATTTGCTTGGAGTTTCCCTCAGATTGATGACACCACTGCGTCTTAAAATATTCTTGCATATAAACAAAAGTTGTTCTAGTTGATGCTCCCCGAGAACTGTAAATGAAACGTCACATTCTTACCTGCAGTCTATAAGCAATTGGCAGATCCAATATCCATAGGAGTTTGTATTTGCCGTATGGGTCGGCCAATTCCTGCCCGCGTGTAGGGAACCTGAGGTTATTGCTGTGGGCAGTCGCTGCATTCTCTCAAAAGCCAGGTCTATAACGAAAGGACGGATGCAACCATGACAGTCGGATCACTTCATACAATGCGATGCAACCGTGTACCTCACACCCGGAAGATCACATCCTAGTGACCGCAAATCCTGATCCGTTCTCCAGGTCCTTTGTGAAGCTTATGGAGCAGGTGCGCGTATTCCATGCATTCCGCGCAGCATGGTACAGCTGCCAGGGGGGGTGGGTCGTTGGTCGTTGAAACACACAGACTGTGGTCCACCGACTGAAACAACCACCGTCCTTTGACATTGGTCCTGCTAATGGCGCTGCTTTGGCCGAACATCAATAACAGCCTCCATTCACCAACTTCACGCAGAAAAAGAGTTGGAGAGTTTCCCCACCCAAGTGTGGAATAGATGCTGGTGTTTCCATTGAAACTCCACACTGTGAATGTTGCCGTTGAAACTCTCCACACTCCTCTGGTGTCCCACGGATTGACCGAGATCCGAGGTGAACCAAATGGGCCTGGGCCAGCTGCGTCCGCTGGGCATGATGAAGGCCCCACTGCGCCCAACTGGGCGTTTGGTCGTCGAATGTGCCATGCGAAATGGGGATGGATGTCCAGCCACTTCAGTAGAGCAACCACATATACTACCTACATGTATACCTACTCTATTCCTGATGTCACTTGACGCCTTAACTCCCATGTGATCTGCACCCCACCAATAGTGGAGTCAATATCTTCCTATATGCTTTTTCCTCCTCGCGTCGCCTCCTCATGGATGGATTGGATGGATGGATTTCCAGCGACGCAGGTGGGTGCCTTCCTCACCGACCTCTCCAGGAGAGCTGGATCATTGGAGGACCTCCAGCCGAGAGAGCCGAGAGAGTGGAGGGGGGGATCCGCGGAGGTTGGTTTCGGGAGGTGGAGATGGATCATGGGCAGACCTGAAAATAGGTACCCCAAGAAAGAGGTCCGAGAATGTAAGAGAACTGATTGAAGATGATTGAAGCCATGAAGAAAGGATATATAGATGCTTAAGGGGAGAGATGGTCATCTTCTAGGGACCTTCATGTCTTTGTTGCGTCGGCCAAGATCGCTTCAACTCCTCTCCGATCCGCTTGCTGTGTCAACTCGTCTCCGCTTGCTGCGTCAGGTCCGGTGAGGCGACACGGAAACATAGACGATCGAGATCCATCCAGCTGGAGGGAGGTCAACCCGTTTATAGCTCGTTTTCGAATGCGTGCATATACTTTCAGTATAATTACCTGTTTCTTATTTGGATCCGTTGTATAGGGCACTGGAGGTACACATGGTTCTGTGGTTGTGTGGGTGGGAATCCATTGGAGTGAGGCCGCACAAACTGACAAATCCATGCAGGAAGCGTTTCGCTATGTTTCGCTTTTTTATGGCATTTGTTCAACCGCAAAATTCACCACTTACTGCGGAGTTCTCTCTCTCTCTCTCTCAATTCATCGGCACACTGCGATTTGGCACGTGCTGTTGAGGTCCGGTAGTGCGGCATAGGTATCAAAAAAAAGTAAAGCGAGCATCAAAAAAAGTAAAAAGAGGATTGATTAAGAAAAAGGCGAATCAAAAAAAACATATTCCTTGATAGGCCTCTTCTGCTGCTCTCCTGGCCCTGTGGTTTGCGGGTCCTCTGGTAATAAGGTCCCTTGGTCCTTTGGTCCTCTGGTCCACTGGTCCTTTGGTCCCCTGGTCTCTTGGTCCTTTGGGTCCACTGGTCCCCTAGTCCTCCGGTCTCCTGGTCCTGTGGTCCGCATCCTGGTCCTTCTGTCTCCTGGTCCGCTGGTCTCTTGCTCTCCTACTCCGCTCGTCTTTCGGTCTCCTGGTCCCTGCTTGCGCAAATCGAGGCTTGATTGCTTACTACTAGAGGCAGCTCCCTGGGAGGAAAGTAGGTACCCAATGATGGTAGCCGTCCAGTCATTGAGTAACCTACTCGAAAAATGGTTCACCAGTAGAAATAGCTCCCTACTAGGAAGGAGCTCCTAGGGAGGTACACTCTCCTAGTCCCTACTCCTTCCATCCTCTTCCCTTGGTCTCCTAATCCTGCTACTGCTACTGCTACTGCTACTCATGCTACTACTACTACTACTACTACTACTACTACTACTACTACTACTACTACTACTACTACTACTACTACCCCTACTACCCCAACCATCCTCAGTGGGCTAGAATATTTTTTGTTGATTCCCTTTTTATGTTTTTATTGATCCCCGTTGAATATTTGTTTGATTCTATTGTTGTTTTTGTTTGATCCCTTACCCCGGTAGTGCGCACTGCGACCATGCAACCAAACTTGTGATATCCAACCGGTGAGGATTTCATGACCTCTGTGGGCCAGCTGGACCTCATCCATTTGGTTTGGGAAGCTCAGAAGCCTGACAACTCTGCAGGCTACAAATAGGGCTTTTCTTTGGCTGCTTGCAACCAGAGAGATCGAAAAGAGGAGGTGCTCAAAGATTAGGTGCTATATGCTTGACAGGTGGTAGTTGAAGAACCTCTACCAGCTGGGAATTATGGTCTGTGAGTCCAAAGAACTATTAGGTAGCAGTATAAGGCGGTAGCTGGCTTTTATGTTAATCCTATATGCTTGACAGGTGCCTGAAGAGCTTCCCACCCACAACCAACTCACCGAAGGGCTGCCAAACTCGTTTTCAGCGATGGCAGCTCGTCCTTTTTCACCATCCGTTGTGCACGGTTTGCTCCACACGCGCCTACGTGCTGTCTCGCATGCGAGATCCAATGGCTGGCTTGGCTGCCATACACGACCAGGAACTCCATACGGCCAGCTCCAGATGCCAAAAAGGATACCAGCACAGGTTGAAGAAGCCTATAGACCTGCCCATAGGTACCCTAGTGGGTTCCTATGAGGTCACTTAACCTCTCTTGGTAGGCCTCTTCAGCGGAGTCGAGACGCCCCAAGGTCTCGACATTGAACTCTTGGCGGCAACCTGCTCCTAGCGAACGTCCGGGGCGCCTGGGCGGGTGCTCGTCGGGACGGGGCAGACTCTGTGGCTTACTTGGGGAGAGAAGAACCTCTCTTTTTGTTTCATGTTGTAGCTGTGACTGTCATTGCGTTAGAGACCCCATTAATGGTGGGATTGTGGGCACAATTGTTAGCATTAGACTCTCAGACTCTTGGTTCATAAGACCGCGCGTTTGGATTGTAAAACCTAATATGATTTAATCTACAACTTGCGTTCTTCTAGCAATCATGCAATCTTCCGAGCAAAGACGTATTTCATTTTAGATTGTCTGGGGATTATCGATGAGAAGACCCAAGATCACGTTTCAAATTCAAGCAGTTGCAAGCCAAGGTTCTAGTTCAACTAATATTCATTCATGCTGTATGTATGCATACCTGCTGCAGATACTACTAGGACTAAGATCTATAAGGTAAGACCGCCAGGTTTACTCATCGCAAAAAAATGCAGTGAACCTCCCAATTTTCACAACTAGATTCAAGGAAAGAGTGGACGTTGTTATCAATTTGTTGGGTTTATTATGTATAGTATAGAATAGAAAAATCAAACTGTTGTCACCTCAGCCTGCCTTCCCTACCTTTTGACACAATTTGGTGGTTTATGCAAACTTTGTGGAACAGTGCAGTTCCCAGGGCGGGTCGAGGTTTGCAGGGGCGTTGATGGACTTGGTGGAATGTCGAAACTGAACACACACGGAGTCCCTGCTGGCAGACATCATCAGTAAATCTATTTCTCAGTTTTTTCTGGACACAGCGACCGGTTCCCGGATGCCTAATGATCACCAGACAAGCTGGGGATACAGGTTCTTTATCAGCAGGGTTTGGGGTGCTCCAGGCTATGCTTTCACTGGGGCCTAAGGTCATCAGATCAGTTCCATCTGCCCAGGAGAGGATGATGTCCCTGAACAAGCGACAGAAGATGCCTCCGGCGCCCTCGAGAACGTGCGTTCAGGCAGGGTTTCAGGAAGGAAGGAGTGAGGCTCAAGATTTCAGGTGCTTAGTAGATTGAGGGAATGGCATGGCATTCAGTTTCTGTTTATGGTTTGCTGGAAACATCTGGAACCACCGCCTTTTTTGTATGGTTGTCATTTGTTTTTCCCGAAGCACCACCAAGCTAAGGGAAACATTTGGAACCAAACATATGATTCAACCCAGTTGGAGTTGGATATTGCTTATCACTTCCAATGCGCAGACTTCTAACTTGCGTCCCATTGTTCGACCCCCGGTCCCTTCGGTTGGCCGTGCCGCTGGCCAACCAAAAGGGTGGGATGATCAACATGTCGCATGTTCACGGTTTGGTTGGGGATGGACGAGACATGAACCTCGATTGGGTTTCTGTCGACACGGAGACATGGTTTCTTTGGGCGCTTTGGGTCCCTTGGTGGAACCACCAGGTGGAACTGGCGAGGTGTCCAAAAGGGCCATGTTCTTGCATGTGCTTACTGCTTACGATTGGTCACCAGCTATGTCTTTACTGCAAAAAAGAACTTTCTCGCCAACGTTTGGAATGTCATCAAGTCCTTCAGAAGGTATGTTTGCATGTTTGACCCGTGTCAACGGATAGATGGGGTTCAGAGTTCGTGTGTTCCAAGTTCAAACAAATTAATGAACAATTGACATAATTGACATATTCATGCACAGAAACAGTTGCAATTTTCAGGTGTATGGGCGTTACTTCTGATTGGGCCAGAGAATCAGCCTTCTTCAGGCGATGTATAAGACTAAGAGTGGAGTCTACATTGGCCTTTCCACACATCTACAAGACTCAGCGTTCCGCCAATGATCCATTTTCAATCCTTGATTCTGGGGCTTCAGCACAGGATCATGGTGTTTTGCCGTGCCAGGTCGTTTCCTAGGTGTTGCCACTTTTGGGTTCACTTTCACGAACGCCAGGAGTGTTTCATAGTGTGTCAAACGCCACAGTGGTGACACCGATCTTGATCCATCCCTCGACGTGGCCAGAAGCCAGCGATGTGGCTATCCCGGGGCCTTCGACGTCGCTTGGAGCGATGCAGAGCTGCGCTTGATGCAGAGCTGGGGGTGGGGGTGATGTGAGATTTGAGGACACTGGGAATGGGAACCCGCTGTTTGACATTGAGATATTACAGGATATTACCAGCTGCCATGTCTTTGAGGAACATAGCATGCATTGAAAGAAAAGAAAGGCACTCCAAGACTTCAAGTGGCAGGTAGAGTCCGACCCACTGGCCCATCTTGAGACCCATTGGCCCCCCCCAATGTCAGACCGACACCAGGTCCATGCGCCTCTTTCGAGGTCCATGCCACAAGAAAAGGGCAAGTTCTTTGAAAACGATTGGTTGAAATCCTAGTTGCCTCTACTTCCAGACAGAACTTGTTGGCTCCAAAATGGCTCCTTAAGAAGCCGAAGCCTTCCTTGGCTCCAAAGTTCTCCAAAAACTCTCCATCGGAAGCTCCGCCTTTTCTCCCAAACGGCTTTTTCTCGAAGCGGTCGAGGCCGGAGGAAGCTCAAGAAGTCTTGGAAGCCTTGGAGGCCTCGGACCGATGGACAGCCGAAATCTATTCCGCCGCTTTGAACAGACCGCTTTTTCGGTGCTTTTTCTTCGGGATGTGTCGGATCGAGCTGTTTGGTGGGGCCCCACGGCTGCTGGAGAGAATGGAATGAAGGGCAAGCGGATGTTGCATAAGTTTGTTGACTGGATTGGGATGGGTGGGTCAACTGGAGGCCTTGCGTGTGGTGGCGCAGAAGGAATCGGTCAGAGGAATCCAACGCCTGGTGAAGGATTTTCAGAAGGCGCGGAGCACCATGTCAGCTGTGTGGCCAGTCGGACGCTGGGGTGGATGGCAGACTTGGATGTGCAGCTGCGCGGCACTCGCGCATGCACGTGCCACTGTTTGGTTGGTGCAGACCTAGTGATGAGAGCATTGCTATGCAATGTCCAGGGCATTGTATTAATAAATCTATAAATTGAGTTATTGAGAGTTCCAAGAGGTGTTGTTCTTAGTTTTGGGGAGTGTGATTGTGTTGAACGTTAACCTTGAAGATTCTTTATGGTGTGGAACAGGAATTGGGAATTGCATTTCAACTCTTTCACCAAATGATAGTCATATGGATCTGGAAACGCCAAAACTTCGCTCTTACAAGTGCGAACGTTCGGAACCACTGGTCCTTTGCCCCTGCAAGTCGCAGCAAGATGCCGTAAAGTCTGAGGTTCTGGTTTGCAGTGGCAATAAAAGCCGATTGAAACCCAGGTTTGGCTTGTGAGCACAAAACAGCGCTCGTAGTTTTGGGCACAGCAACTAAAACGGACATCCATCTCAGCAATTTCTGTCTAAAACCACCGCAAAGGTGCATGGCAAAAAACGCACACAAACACACTCATGAACACTTTTCAGGCTCCAACATGCTAGAACAAGTTATAACAGCTGCAACTACCACACCTCATCCTGATTTTCCACATCGGAAGACTGCGCGGACGTGCTGACGAAACAGGTCGTTTGAGACGATCTCAGGCATGTTATTGTTTCATGCCTCACCATCTCTCATCCCAGCAACAGTCCGATTCCCTCCTCAACTGTTCTAATGGTACCATGGATGTCGTTCACAAATCCAGTGCATTTCTTGAAGAAGCTTGACGCCATCATACCTGGATCGTCAACACCCGGTAAGTCTAAGTAAATGTTGCCATTGCTTGCCGGATGCAGCGCATGTTTTCAAATCGACCGATTGAAGCTCGCCACCACCAAAAGCCTGCTTGGTGGACACCGCCTGGTTGCAGGATAAGTCTAAGACGTCTATAATATGTATATACCAGGACCCACAAGGGATGGTTTCAATGACCTTGACCTCCAAGGGGCTATTCATAATGAACGCCCCTTGGCGCCCCGGTATAGATAGGCATGTTCTTCTCTGAAAGGGCGATTATTTGAACTTCGACGTTCCAGGCAGATCCGGGTATACAATGGTGGTGGTCGAACATGTGAGGTATGGAATCCGGGGTTTGCAATCCTGGGGGATACCGAGAATATTTGAGATACTGCAACCCAATAAATCTCTTTGATTGTATCAATGCCGAAAAGCGGTCTATAACTCAATCACCCCCACCTTTGAGGATTGGAGAAACCTATGACAAACCAAAACCGCATTGTCCTGCCTCCTAAGTGACTCACCGAGATCCCTGGATGTTCAGGTCACAACAAAAATCCTGTTTGGGACCAGGGCCGGCAACGGGACCCTCGAGTTGAAGAAGCACCCCTCCTTCCTTCGGTCAGCTTGTGAGTCGACTCAGATGTCCGGTTAGCAGATTTCGTGGTAGGCTTCAAGAAAGCATGGACTTTGCTAGGAGAAAAATCCATCTACATCCATCCGCAGATCGTCCATCCATCCGCAGATCGTCCATCCATCCTCGTCCCTTCAGTGGGCCCATCCGAAGGTGGACCGCCTGGAACGCTTGGAGCGCGGCATCGAGCTACTGGACAAAGCGAGGTAGGCTTTGGAGCGCGGCATCGAGCCACCGATGATCGGTTCATGGCTTTTCTTTGTTTGTTTGTTCACATCAATTAGTATGCCAGGACCTTCCAACAGGTGGGTTTTTGGACACCTCATCACCTCTTTTTTGAGATACAATCAGACACCCAAAGGGGGGCCCTGGAGATGGAGTGGTTCTACATTCACAAACTGAAACCGGTGTCGTTTGCACCAGAAGTGGATGTCCAACTAGACAAGGCCAATATCCGAGAACGCCCTGTAGAACCTTGCCAGCTTTCAGATGAACATTGTTCTGACTCTGGCTCACGTGAACACGTGATTTGTCTATTGGTTAAATAATGTGGAGCATTGTGCCAAATGTGGGGTTCATTGTGCCAGCACGCTAGGAGACAGGCATTTTGTGTATTCCTTGAGGCCGAATTGACATCAATCAGCCATGTTCTTTGGAGATACATGGTGCTCGTTCGGTTTCTGTGCGGGAGAGCCACGCATTCCGGCCAAACTGCCATGGGCCGGAATTAAGGACTAGGTCATTCCCTGAATACAACATACAACTAATTGAGTTGAAACGAGCCTAGAACATCAGCAACGTAGCAAACAATCATGTTGCAACATGTTTGGCACCTGCAGGATCACCTACAGGATCACCACAGCTTTGTTATTGTCACCCAGCAAAAGTAGATACACTCGTTAAACTAGAACATCTTCGACATAAACCAGGAATGCCTTCAGGAATGCGGTTGTCTTCTAGAACAATCCAGGAAGGCATTCCTGAACATGGACATTGTGAGATTCCTCTTGAGGACGTGAAGTGCATACACTGGCCAAGTCATTCCCAAGACGTTCCCCAGACATTCCATGTCTTTCCCGACTCAACGGATGGAGTTCCTCCTGGCCCAGCCTAACGCGGCCAGGTTGCTCCCACGCCTTGGAGGTTCCGTTCCGACGACGGTTCCGGTTGGTTTGACAGACACGGGTTGCGCCCAAAACCCCTGTACCCATGAAAAGAGTTTGGTTGACCTGGTGTTGTAGTCCAAAATCCTTGGTAAAAAATAGTAAAACAACGGTTGCTGGGCAAAATGGTAAAGCCCATTATATAAATCAATGGCTGAATCCAGGGGAAGTCTTTGACCTAGAAAGGTATAGATGAACGATGAATCGATGAATGATTCCCTGCAAGAGGTCCTATCATAGCCAAGCGCGCAGCCCTCCTCGCGGGCGGCTATGGGGCAACTTTGGTCATATATACAAGTATAGGCAATTATGGCTTGTTTCGCAAATGCATGGAAGTCTGAAACTCCGGAAGTTCCTTCTTGGGGGGGGCTTGGATGGCTGAGAGTGGCCAAAGGCTAACCAACTTCCAGTCCTACGGGTCTGGAGCCCCCATGCTGGTTGGTTGGTTGCCGTCAGGTTGTGTCTCCCAGGTGGGGGCGGGACGCGTGCACCCTCATCGGCCGTTAACAAGACTGGGACGTTGCGGCACCCTCCTTCGGGAGTGGCGCTTCTTCCCTTAGTCTTGGGTTGGTGGGGTTCAGCAGTCGATCGTGGCCAGGGCGCTGCTGTCGTGGTTGGGGGGGCTGGCTTTTGGTTTGCTGTTGACTGGTACTTTCTGGCCCTACGGTGTCCACAGTTCTGTGCGGCTACTCTGCAGTTGGGTTCGGCGTTTGGGTGCAGAAAGGGGGGGCTGGATGGAGGTGGTTGGGGTAGTGTAAGGCAATCATAAACGTAACTTTGACACTTTGACGAAACAGGGGTTCCGGTGCTGAGCGACATGGGGCCTGTTCGGCCGTTTGGCTGGTGATCGGCGCCGTGTCTTTGAGGACCAGCTATAGGCTGGCTCCTCCCTGGCTTTGATCCAGATGCTACGCCCCACGGTGTAGCCGTGTGGGTCTGCCTGGCTGCATGCCAGAAGCAGTCCTATATGGACTGACACGGGGGCTTGTGGCCTGCAGGAGTTTCTGGGACTACCCTGCCGTGCACTCCGGTTTGCGTCGGGTCGGAACTTCCCCTTTTTTGGTTGAACCGTTCGCGACTTTCGTGCGTGCCTTAGTTGTGAGCTACCTTTGCCACACATACTGACTGTTCCGTTAATCCCCACCTGCCACTCGAGGGTCATCCTCCGCCTTCTCCTCCTCCTTCTCCTCCGCATCCTCCGATCCGAGCCCGGCTTGATGCTATTGGATCCAAAAAATATCCGGGGATGAAGTTGGATGAGCATTTACTGACGAAACGCAGCAGTTCGTGAAGCAGTCTTTCTTCTCAGTTCTTGAAGCTGAGAAGATTCCTCAGGGGTATATAGCACTGTGATACAGAGGGCACCACAGAGCCTGCTGCCAAATCCCCATTATGATGGAAATACTATAGAATACGTCAAAGTGAATACGATGCGGACCGTGAAAAATTCAACGTCATCAAAGGGAACAGTTCCCATTAATGCATATGTTAAACTAAAGTCTCCGGAGCTACCTGCCTGTGTCCAGCAGAGGCCGGTTGAAACAGTTGTTTCCTGAACATTGTGGCATGTTTTGACCAATACTTCATTGACGACGATTCACTTGTTGCAAAATTTGGTTGGACATCGCAAGTCATTTGGCCAAGAACTAGCCTCAGTTGGGTTTGAGTGTTGTGCACTTGGTTTCCGCAGTTCTTTCATCTTCGTCATTTTTTTTGGAACAAAATCTAAGATACTCAACTGAAGGGAAATGCTAGACTTCCTGATTTCTTGGACTTTCTTGTCGGGGTGTCTAATGAAAACCCATAATTGTATAGTAGTGTCGGGTCTTCCGGAAGGTCCCAGACTTCAGACTTGTCATCCAGCAATCCAAAACGAACCCCACCACTCCGACCCCTCGTTTCTGTGGCACCTGCACCTGCACGGACGAGGCACCTCCTCCGCTCCCAAGAGCGATTTCGAGTCTGGGTCGCCCAGGAAGAACGGACGAACAGCGTGACATTTCGGTCGTGTCGCCTGCGAATTGTGGTGGCACCAGGTCTTCTTGACGAGTGGACGAGTCGAGATTTGTTCATTCCCTGAGAACCTCAGCCGGTGAAGTTTTTCAGGGTCCAAAATATCCCCAAATAGGGTCCAATGATCGTTAGGGTTAGTGGTGACAATTGTTTTCAGACATGTGTTTACGAATAAAACTTTTGTTGCCAGCTGCTTTGGCATTTTTTGGAAGAAAACAGTTCGCACAATTTCGTCTAGTATCGTCTAGTGTGGCAACGTGTTTCAACACTAAATTGTTTTATATAAACGTGTTAATCTTGTTCTGATCGAGTTGTTGTTGGAGGACATTTGTGCCAGAGTCATTTGGCCTGGATTGTTTGCAACCATCCCTACGATTGTTTTCTTTCAAGAAGTGATCTCCAACGGCTCCAAGTGGTAGGTGCTCACCCTCAAAAGAGACGTGAACAAAAACAAGTTTGTTGCGTTCTTGACTTGGCTTTGACAAAAAACAAGTGTGTTTTACGGCATCACATATATATATATATATAAATAATGGGACAAGGCCAAGCGTTTCACTTGGCGGATTGGACCTGGCCAAGCGTGTCTTTCATCGTGCCTGGCGTTTTTCCGAGGCCTTGGAGCCACCTGGTGTCCATTGCGTGGAGCCCTGTGGTGGAGGGTTTGGACAATTCCTGCATTCTCATCGCATCGTATTGGCTCCGGATAACCACTGGAATTTGACAGGGAATACTTTCTACTTGAAACTACCCACTCCCTCAGTCCAGAGGTACCTGTATTATAGTATGTAGGCTAGGCCTACATTACCCCGGCCAGCTCGACCTCCTCAAAGGAATTGCACTGGTTGAAGACTCCCAGTGAAAGCTCTTTACAAGCATAGGGGTCATTTTGTGGGAGGACAGGAAAAAGCACCAGCCGACCTTTCCACGCCTTAAAATTTGCACCACGAGGTGAATGCTTTTGGCGGACCGGAAGATTTCAACAAGCGGGTGGAGGCGCGTCGGACGGGAATCCGTGGCGGACTGGGCCATCCACCAGGTATCTCTTGGGATGGGTGGCTGTAAGCTTAAAGTGCATGCCGCTCAGGATGGTCGTTGCTTCTGCCTTGGTCATAGTTCAACTTGTTTGTTGATGTTTGTTGTATGTTTTTGCAGAGACCATGTTTTATATAGATTCGAATGAAATAAGGAGGGCGGGAAGCCCGCCCTCCAGAATTTTAGGCGAACGGATGTCCCTGTCCCTGGCTCAATTCCACGTTTTGATACAGGGAAGTCAGTTGGGTGGCTTGGTGGACAAAGTACATCCCTTTGCGAACTTGCGAACAGCCATGATATATAGTGTATTACTGTAGAGGAATCCTTTGGTCTCGACTTCCTGGAAGAAGGAACATCAAGAAGCAACCCATTGGTGCAGCGTTTCCCTATTAACACACGCATATGATGCAATGCAAGGACAGATCAACTGGTAGCCCTGCAACCTAGTGACTAGCCTAGTGTTCCTTTTTGATGCGTTCTTTTTTGGGGGTCTCCTAGTTCAATTCACACCCATATTATTGATCTACCATTAAAGATAATTGAAGATCCTAGCACATTTTCTCGTATTGCAGGCCGTCAACCTTCAGCACTTCGATGAATGTCGCAGCCTCGGTCTCTTTACGCCGCAAGAATGGCTCTTGGTCAAGGAACGACTGGGGGATATGATTAGAGCATTTCACAAGGAACGAACGGGTTCCTCATAAATAGAAACCCGGATCTTCAGTGAAGTTTGTAAAGTGATTTGGTCTTCTTTTGCAGTGGTTCTTCAGCAATGGTTCCTGCTGCAAAAGACCAACATTTGCTCGGCTATACGTTCTTTTGCTGCTGAAGGGGTGGAGCGTTTGGATTGCATGTTTTTTGCCTGGATACTGTGCGCATGATCTGCAAGTGTTGGCATGGTCGTTGATGGCCACTGCTGCTTTTTGCATTTGTTTTGCACCTACAAGATCCAGAAAAAGGTGTAAAGGCATGAAAAGCTATGAACAAACTATATGTATGTATGTATATATATATACAATATGTATAATATATATATATATATATATATGCATGTTACATCATTTTCCTTCTTAGGTGCACACCTTGTCAATCCACGTGGGTCACAGCGACCGCCCAGGTCTCGATGTACTCAACGCGGCCGGTTTGACCCGCAAGTGGCTGGGACTCGTGATCCGGTTCACCCAGTCTGTTGGGATAGCATGCTCATAGCTAAGCATATCATAGCTAAGCAGCTACTTTTGACCTGTTTTGTGATAGGAAAAGACATGAAAAGACCATATTTTGGGTGCTTGGTGGTTCAAAATAGAGGTCAATCAGGTTCCAGGCAGCTATACCTGAACCCAAACCATCCCACGGGTCAATGACGCTGCATGCTGCATATATGTTGTGTTTTTCCTGAACGACGACACTTTGGACGCACACTATGATTCTTGAGAATTTGATAACATTAGGTAACTATATATATATACATTATCTTTAGATATCTTTGGTCTATGTCTCAGTGGAACTTTAGGACACTTCCTGGTTTTCTTGGCATTTGCAGGAAGCAGGGTTTGTTGTGGGCATACCTTTTGATGCAACGGAGCGAGCATGGTTGTTTTGCTCGCGACAAACGACCGCTGGCTGCGGCCATTAGGCCCGGACAAGAGGCAATGAACAGCCGTGGGGTGGCCCAGATCATGAAGATTATGAAGACTATGCCAAGATGATGTTTGGATGGCATGAGCCTCGGATGATGTGATGAAAAAGGTATTGCTATGGGTCAGAACCAGGGGACGACCTTGGTTGAGAAAATGAACAGTCAGACTACCGGGGAGGTCAAGCTATGAGGGGAAATGGAACTCGCGGTTTTGACTGCCTTTTGTTAAAGATGACCAGCTGAAGGGACACCCTTGCATCAAATTCAACGTTTGCACCGTTTGTTTTTTTCCGCCCTTCCACATCGCCTGAAGTGGTCATCTTCCGCCTCACAGCCTTGTTAGTTGTATACCAACACATCGATCTTTTTGCCAGTGGGAATTGCTGCGTAAATCAGAAAGCCAGGAGACTTTGTTTAGTTTCCAAGGGGGGGTGCTTGCGATGCTTGGGTTCTTGTCTTGAGTTGTGTATATGTTTCCTGGCAAGTGAAGATTGCGACCCGGCAAACCGATCAATCAAAAGACTGGCATGAGCGCTTCTGAGTCGCTTCATCCAATTTTTGTTTGGCCACAGAGAAGTGCAGGGATTCACAAGATCTTTAAAGGATGTGTGTTCTGCGATAGATCTTGTGTGTCAAGAACATTTTTTTGTTTACAACACATCCAACACGCAGGTAGACTTCAGAAGACAGGGTCTTAGACTAAGATTGTCTTAAATTCTCCTGGAGGATCAGCTCAGATGATTGGTCTTAAGAGACCTATGTGAGATGGCCGATTCCATCCATGTTTTTTTCTTGTTGTCCTTTTCTCAGTGATTTGTGTCCATGTCCTTCAAGCCCGACAACCCGATCGGGACCAGGGACCGGGAACCCGAGCTCCCTGTTCGAAACTCTCACAGATCCTCTTCGGTTCTGCGGGGTGGCGGTCGTTCGTCGAAGTACTGTACAGTAGAGGATTTCCCCATGTGAGATCAAGTGAATCCAAGCAATTGATTGCATTCCCATGTGAAACATGGTGCTGCCAACTTGTTGCTGTTCGCCAACACGGACGATGACCAGTTTGGACAAGAGCGGTCGGGATTTGGCTAAAGCAATAGGTCCGCCACAAAGGCGACAACCTGACTGAATCATGTCCCCTTAAAAGCACGTTTTGGACGCTCCCATGGCAGGCACCCCTCCTTTGTCAGTAGATTAGAGTGGATTCAGGGTAGATGGCACAAACCCTTATGTTTTGCTGTGTAAGCCTTTTGGGGATTGTGCCATCTACCTCTCCATTCACTGTATCCTTTTTCCCTTGGTCTTTCAGAGCTTCCCGAGTTCAGGCGACTTTAGCAGTGCAGTGTCCGCATGGAAGGAGGCGAGGTCCGAACCCACGGGCCGTATGCTTTGGGCAGAGGGGGGAACTCGCTACAAGCCGCGTGCCGGGTGCATCCGCACCCGAAAGCATCGCCCAAAAGCATGACCAAAAGGAGGTTGAGAGATCCTATGCCCAGAACGAGGTGGTGAGTCTTGCAAAGAGTCCGGTTCTAGAGGCGAACTCTAGGGCTGTACCTCCAGTCCGGTCAGAGTGATGGCTTGTACCGATCTCGCCCGGAGCCACGGATGAGCGTTGATGAGAGCCACGGATAGGCCACAGACACTTCCTCTTGCACCTGCAATGGCCCCGTTCGCTCAATGGACTCTGGACGATGTCTCATGAGGCTCACCCATGGTGGTGTCCAAAATAACTTGCAGGCGCACACACGAATCGAATTCGGCACTATCTGAAGCATCAGGTTCCTTATAAGATCTTATAAGATAGTGACTGAAAAAGCCTAGGATCCACTTTCGCCCGAAGCGAGGGCTGGAACCACCGGGATCGCAGGTCGTGGGCATCTTAGTGACTGCTGGAGGCCCAGCCCTGCACGGACCCAAGAAAGAGAGAGAGAGGGACATCAATGTGTTGGACCACGCGATCAAAACAAGACCAGAACACATCGAAACATGTGGGCCAATCAAACCGCAGTGGGTCAGATTTTGAGGACCAACTGAAGACCACCTAATGGTCATCCAAGCGGCCATGCCATCCACTTCCATGAATACTTCAGGGAGCGTACCTCAGGTTTGCGATTGGCCAGTTTCCAGGCTCAATAATTGATGGTTCGATCACTGCTGACCGGTCCAGGGTTGGCTAAATGGGACGCAGGAGAAGGGCCAGATGGACTGCCACCAATTGGCATCGGACCTGAATCTTGTGCATTATGCTCAAGTAAGTGGACGTTGGAAGGTGACAAAATTAATCAAAAACACATGCTGCGATTTGATCCTCGTGTGTTCTCTAGGTTGGTGAAAAGTCTCAAAACATCTCAAAACCAGTTCTGTCTCCTTTGAGAAAATATGGCTTCCATAATTGTTCATCCAGTTTCCATATTCTTTGCTGGGAAAATCGCTGCTGATCAGCCATGCTGAGGTTTCTGGAGAGCTTGAAGGGCATCGCTGCAGATGGCTAAGTTGTGAGCCATTTGTAGGTCGGCAGGAAAGTGTTTGCGATCCAATTGCAGAAGTGTCCCACATGGCAACTTCTATTTCCGCTGCCTGTGACCAACACGGCAGCCCTTGGGTGGGGCTTCCGTGTTGACTTGAAAGGGCTTCATGGATTGCCAAAAACACGGGTGCATCGCCAGGCGGTGGATCTCACCTGCGATGCCACGCGCGAATTGCGCTTCCGAGGTCGAGGACTTCCTGCGAATGGTGGGCTTACTCAGACAAGCTGGGTCGTGGACCTAGTGAGAGGCAGCTGGACAAGCTGCTGAACCCTGTCATGAAGCGGTGCATGTGATCATGCAACGTGGACTCAACATCCAGGACATATAGCAATTTCCTGCAACAATACTTTGCCATTGCTTCAATTGATCACTCCCTCAGCACACAGACCCAGCATATTACTATAGTTACTAGTTTGGGCGTGGAGTGATTCCCTTATTTGGAGAGCTTCCCTAGTTTGGAACGTTCCCTTTCGGATGAGAAACAGCAGGTGATGTTGAATAAGAATATGATGTTTCGATTTGGGCCCAGATCCCCATGATGATCCATGAGGATGATTCATTGCGTGACCTTCATTCCCGCAAGGACGGCAATGTGGAATACCCGCAGAAAAGTAACACAACAGACATCAGACAACAGACCAAACAGTCACAGTCCTGCAAAAATCAAGTGCCAAGTTGTTGCAGTGTTTGTGTGTGTGTGCGCGCAAGCCACCTAAATCAATGTGTACACATGGCCATCAATCACTACCACATGTGTCCACAGGTGTGTTGGAAACACCGCAAACATCGTGGTGGCGCGTTAGCATCATGTAGCAACACAGTTTTCCCATAGCTCTGTGGCCCGTCCTCAGGCTGGCCCGACCCCTGGACGATGAGGATGGCGTCGAGATGACACGAAGGCGGGGGGCGGTAGAGACGTGCATGGTCAGCCAAGTGAGCTGTCGAGTGGGTTGACCTGGTTTGGCTTAGGAAAAAGACCTTCCCATGGACAAACGTATAGATTTGTATAGTGAGATCAATAAATACGAAGAAACAAAGTCCTGGATCAGGCACCTTGTCCGAGATTATTCGTGGCGAGGGCTAGGAGGGGGTGCATCTTCCTGATAATTAGCCCCTTATAAAGTGTTCACTCCGGCATTTGAAGGCTTAGTGGGGGGGTCAGGATGTCGAGTAGTTCTGATCAAAGATCCACTTTGATAGTCTTTGACAACATTACCACTCAGGCTAGACTTGTTTGCGATTTTTTTTGCACCCACAAAATTGTTCCAAACGACCTCAAACACCGTCAGCCCGGCAGTCACAGTCGTCGTGGGCATGGCCGTTTCAATTCCGGAGAGAAGAGGGGACGGTCGACATTAAGATGTTGGATAGGTCTCTCACAGTTTCTCTTTGAACCAACCAACACGTGCACTTTCCGGGGAACATGTCTAGAACAAGTAGGCCAATGAGCATCGACATTCTCTGTCAGATCTAGGATGTTTGTTGCGTTTTACATGTTAGAGTTTAGATATGTTTGTGGTGTGTCTTGTTTTTTTTGGACCTTCCTTTCTTTAGACAAATCCATTTTGATGTTTTTCTTTGGACCTGTAGTTGTTTCCTATGTTCTTTAGAACCTTTTTTTCACTGACACTGCTTCGCGGCTCGGCTCAGAATGGTCACTTGCAAGGACACCTATAGACCTTTTGGAGCTGCTATGAGCTGAAGAAAAAACCGTTTGTCACCCGTGCAGCTGGAAGAGCATGCACCGTGTGTAACTGGTTCGACCACGCAGTTTCGCGTGGTCCAACGTGGTCTTTGGCGTACCGGTCTGAAGAGGGTGGGAAGGTGAGACAAAAAAAACACGGGAAGGGATACATCCGTTCTTTTTGTTCTTGTATTTGGTACACACATAATATTATGGTATACGACAATTATATAGACATGACCCCCAAGCGGCCTAACAGCAAATTAACTTCTCTCAGTCTTGGGAAGACAACATCCATGTTTTTCCGACTGCCACGGTTTTCCAGGTTTGACCCCGGCAAGCGTCTCCCAGACACCGACATTTGCTTCAGTAACAAAACCACCATGGAGTGTTGCGGTGGTTGTGTAGGGTGAACCATAGATGCAAGCCAAATGCCAGTGTAGAAAGTGAAAAAGCCACCATCGATCGGAGGCCATCCTTCTCATATGGCTATGGCGAGAGCGCAGGCTGGACATCCTGCATGGCTGGATGTGCTCAACAAATCCAAAGGGGTTGAAAGTGATGGGGAGGGCTTGCTTGAGGACCAAATCTTACACAATTCATCACAATCCAATGTAGCCCCTGTGTCGACCCCCTACCAAACCACCAACCAAATGCGGCGTTTCCACATAAAATCCCATGTGGGCCTGGTTCTTGCCATGGATTTGATGCAAGCGGCAGGCAGAATCCGGAATGAGATGCTGCAGGACTTTGTCCAGAGAGTGATCCAGGCATCACACTGGCCACACAGGGTTGCTTATTGTATATTATTGCCTCGCACAAGAGGGGAGGCAGGCAGACAGACAAACTGACAGACAGACAGACAGACAGAGAGAGAGAGAGAGAAAGTTGAGTTTGGACTTGGAACACTGCCAGGAACGGATTTTTTCATATTTTCCCGACTGCGTAGCGAAGGGTTCTCGTTTAACTCTTGGGGGTCTGGGGGTAGAGCCTTGTTCGCGACCCGTTGCTTCTATGTTCGCAACCGTCCGCAACCGTTCGCAACCGTCCGCAACCGTTCGCAGTAGGACGCTAAGGCGCTGCCATTGGGGGAAGCTTTTGCAAGTGACTTTTCATGGATGTGTCACGTGTCAGTTTGCGCCGCTATTCCATTGTGATTTGCATGAAAATGACATGTCGCGCAAGAAGCGTGATGCATTTCGCTGCACAGGCGCAGTGGTTTGAGAGATCCGCAGTTTACTGCGCAGTTCCATTGGGATTAGCGTTTGGAGAGTCGTGTTTTTGGGGTGTTGGATGTGGCCGTGCCATTGGGATTTGCGTTTCAGGGTGTGGCATCGAAGCTCTGTTTTCGTGACAAGTCTCAGCTGAAATGGCGATTTTGATGGATGGGAGTGTGCTCAGAACGGGTCAAAATCATTCTAAACGTGTGGTGTGGTGCAAATTTTGTTGAAGCTCACGTGAGATGATATTCCACTTTTCGTGGCAGGCACAGTACTTTGTGCTGATTTTGAGGTGTGGAAGTGCGATTTTCGTGGCAGGCGCAGGAAATCGTGAGGTTGCGAGGTGTGACGGAGGTGACATTTCGTGGCAGGCGCAGTACTTTGTGCGCGTTAGACGTGTGGATGCGGAAAGATTCGTGGCAGGCGCAGGGAATCGTGAGGTCGTGAGTTGTGGTAGAGGTGAATGTCGCTGTCACATTGGGATTGGCGTGTGAGCGGGTATTGTTTGGAGGGGCTGGACTTGCGAAACTGCTTGGCAGGGCTGCGTGATGTGTGTGTGCTCCGATGGGTGTTTCCGCTTGACTTTTCTCGCACGAAATCCTCGTTTTGCAGACTTTGACATGTGCGTTTTGGAGGAAGTCTCCTACGAAACGCTCGTTTTGGAGACTTGACACGTGACTTTTGGAGGAAGTCTCGCACGAAACGCTCGTTTTGGAGACTTGACGTGTGACTTTTGCAGGAAGTCTCGTACGAAGCGCTCGTTTTGGAGACTTGACGCGTGACTTTTGGAGAAAGTCTCGAACGAAACGCTCGTCTTGTGCAGCCTCGAAGCGTGACTTTTGGAGGACGTCTCGTACGAAACGCTCGCAGGACTGCTTCTAGTGTGCCACAAGAGTGTCCCACACGAGTGTCCTACAAGAGTGTCCCACAGCCACAAGAGTGTCCCACAAGAGTGGTCCTACAAGAGTGTCCCAGAAGAGTGTCCCACAAGAGTGTCCTATAAGAGTGTCCCACAAGAGTGTCCTACAAGAGTGTCCCATAAGAGTTTCCTACAAGAGTGTCACACAAGAGTGTCCCACAAGAGTGTCCTACAAGAGTGTCCCACAAGAGTGTCCCACAAGAGTGTCCCACAAGAGTGTCCCACAAGAGTGTCCCACAAGAGTGTCCTACAAGAGTGTCCTACAAGAGTGTCCCACAAGAGTGTCCCACAAGAGTGTCCTATAAGAGTGTCCCACAAGAGTGTCCTACAAGAGTGTCCCACAAGAGTTTCCTACAAGAGTGTCCCACAAGAGTGTCCCACAAGAGTGTCCCACAAGAGTTTCCTACAAGAGTGTCACACCAGAGTGTCCCACAAGAGTGTCCCACAAAATTGTCCCACAAGAGTGTCCTACAAGAATGTCCTACAAGAGTGCCCCACAAGAGTGCCCCACAAGAGTGTCCTGCAAGAGTGTCTCACAAGAGTGTCCCACAAGAATGTCCGACAAGAGTGTCCCATAAGAGTGACCCACAAGAGTGTCCTATAAGAGTGTCCCACAAGAATGTCCGACAAGAGTGACCCACAAGAGTGTCCTATGAGAGTGTCCCACAAGGAGTGTCCTACAAGAGTGTCGTGTAAGAGTGACCCACAAGAGTGTCCCAGAAGCGTGTCCTACAAGAGTGTCTACAAGAGTGTCCTGCAAGAGAGTCCCACAAGAGTGTCCTGCAAGTGACCCACAAGAGTGTCCCACAAGAGTGTCCCGCAAGAGTGTCCCACAAGAGTGTCCCATAAGAGCGTCCCACAAGAGTGTCTCACAAGAGTGTCTCACAAGAGTCCCTTAAGAGTGCCCTACAAGAGTACCCCACAAGAGTTTCCTGCAAGAGTGTCCTACAAGAGTGTCCCACAAGAGTGTTCCAGAAGACTGTCCTACAAGAGTGTTTCAGAAGAGTGTCCTTCAAGAGTGTCCCACAAGATTGTCCCACAAACGTGT
>CAXAMN010019291.1:0-50611 GCA_963970005.1 Durusdinium trenchii | reverse complement strand
ACAAGACTGTCACACAAGAGTGTCCCACAAGAGTGTCCTACAAGAGTATCCCACAAGAGTGTCCCACAAGAGTGTCCTACAAGAGTGTCCCACAAGAGTTTCCTACAAGAGTGTCGCACAAGAGTGTCCCACAAGAGTGTCCCACAAGAGTATCCCACAAGAGTGTCCCACAAGAGTGTCCTACAAGAGTGTCCCACAAGAGTGTCCCACAAGAGTAGCCCACAAGAGTTTCCTACAAGAGTGTCCCACAAGGAGAGTCCTACAAGAGTGTCGTGTAAGAGTGACCCACAAGAGTGTCCTACAAGAGTGTCTCACAAGAGAGTGTCCCATAAGAGTGCCCGACAAGAGTGTCCCACAAGAGTAACCCACAAGAGTTTCCTACAAGAGTGTCCCACAAGGAGTGTCCTACAAGAGTGTCTTGTAAGAGTGACCCACAAGAGTGTCCTACAAGGGTGTCTCACAAGAGAGTGTCCCATAAGAGTGCCCGACAAGAGTGTCCTACAAGAGTGTCCTACAAGAGTGTCGTGTAAGAGTGTCCCATAAGAGTGCCCGACAAGGGTGTCCTACAAGAGTGTCCCACGAGAGTGTCCTACAAGAGTGTCCCACAAGAGTGTCCTACAAGAGTGCCTTTCAGGAGTGTCCCACAAGAGTGTCCTGTAAGAGTGTTCCACAAGAGTGTCCTACAAGAGTGACCCACAAGAGTATCCTACAAGAGTGTCCCACAAGAGTGTCCTACAAGAGTGTCATTTGGACATATGTAGCTTTTCGAACGTGTTTGCATTCGGGTTCGTGGGCTCCATCTTGTTTTCTGACTTGGTCGCCTACTAAAAGCTGATAAACGGTCAGCCACTGTCCATCTCACATACACAAAACAGAAACATAAGCCGTCGTGGGCTTTGTTCTTGACTTTGGAAGACATCTCAAAAATTGGTCAGTCGAGTCGAACCTCCAGCTTTGTCAATAGATCTGAATCCCAATATTAATAGATGCCTTTGCAGCCGCAGATGACAAAGGCTCCAGCCGCAGAACCCGGGTTCTGAATGCCTTTTCACGCGAATCCACCCAACGTCCAGCAAATACGCATCCAACTCATATCCCAGCTAAATCTACCCTACTAACTACTAAGCAGATTTATTCAGCACCCTGCACCAAACCATCATTCTGTATCCTCTCTCGACCCAAACACACGTAGCTGTTGAAGGAATCCTGCACATCCTACATCTCCGACATCTCCGACAATTCTTTCGTTGTGCTTTTCCAGGCCGGTGGCTTTCACGCCTTTTGGCATGCGCTGAAGGGTGTAGATCTCGGTGGTCGCCGTATCATTAAAAAATGTCGGGTCCGCCAAGGCGACGCACCGATGAGTCCAACGGAGCCAACACGGAGTGACCGTCTCCACAACAACAAGTCCTGTGTTACACAGCTTCCACAAGGCCGGGTTCCTCTACCAAGAGTCTTCCACATAAACTTTGTTTATAAAAACAATAAATATAAGTTATATGTTCAGAATTTTCAGAGTTCATGAACTCTGGGGCCGGAAAATATCACTTAACATCACCACTTTGGACTGCAGAACCTCCGCTTCCGCCGAAGCGGCCGCCGAAGCGGCCACCAGCCGTTGCTGTCCGGCTATCCAAAGTTTTTCGCCTGGAGGTCCGGCAGTTGCTGTCCGGAACTTCTCCCCTCATTAGCATATTCATATATAGATTCTGATGTGATAAATGTGGTTATTCCATGTTATTCCCTAGGGCTCCAACCATATCCTCATTAGACCTAACCCACCCTAACCACCTTCTCAGGAGCTAGTTGGAGCCCTAGGGATTTAGATACAGATATCAAATCTCCGATTCTCACCCGAGGCCTAGCAGTGATCCGCCGGAAGTTGCAGGAATTGATCGCCGAGGCGGAAAGAGCTCACGGTGTACCGATCCGCGCCGTTCCAAAGTCTCTTCGTATGGGGGTTAATCAAGAGTCTACATTCAGCTACAGCTATCTGAAAAACAAAACATCTGAGAGCAGACAGACCCGCAGAGCGTTTGGAGCTCGCCATGCAAGGACTGGTGGCTGGCGGTGCACGATGCCGAAGGTTTGGAGGACGACGCCCTGGAAGAGTGGTCGGATGGCTATGGAGAGCTGAGGAGGTTTTTTGGTCGGATGCAACATGCACAAGCACATACATGCGCCATCCCATCCAATCATACAAATGTATACAAATGTTTATTCATAATCCAATCATCTTCGCCGCACTTGGCTGCAGGAGCTGCTCCATTCGGCGCTGGCCGAGAGGTGGGAGACCCTCTCGCAGAGTTTGGGGAACAGTGGTGGTGGCCAGAGCCAATGGGCTTCATTTACCATCATTTGCCTGATTTTGCCTAGGGTGATCGCCATTTGACTTATTGGATATTCTTCTGGGGATGATTTATGTGTTTTCAGTGTGTGTGTGTGTTTCCTCAAGCAAATCCAAGTTTGGAAGATTTCTCAGATTGTTGGTCGCGACCCGTGCGAACATCGAGTTCGAACTTGAATTCTGCACTTTTACGGATGCCACGATATAGATACGCCATGATGGGTCCGCCGTCTTCTTGAAAGCAACATGATACATTGATCGAGTGTGAAGAAGAAGGTTGTAATTCACCTGCCTCTTTAAAGACAATTTGTGACTGTTTTGATAGGAAACAACCATGATTTATGTTATAAGTTGCTTGGTGATCGAAGGTTTACGTTTTCGTACGTCACCATACGTCCCATTCGGGTGGGACGTCAGGACCCTGGTGCGGGATTGGACCCATTGGTGGAGTCCAACAAGCAGGGGAGCACGTGCGTGTGTATGATGCAGGATAGCACGTCTTCCGGAGCAGTGAAGGTCCAAGGAGCCAAGTCTTGGCACGTTGTCACGACGACCCGGTGTGCAGGAAGCGCCGGGCTGACGACCTGACGTTGAAGCAGCGGCAACAACTGGTCAAGCGCTTTCGTGAGGCAATCAGTGTTTTCGGGGATTTGGGTGCAGGTTTGAGAAGATTTGTTGGGACATAACATGACTGAACCGAGAAAACATCCGTGCACGCCTGTGTATCTTTGGGGTCCTGGGGTCTCATTTCCCACGAACAATCGGTCGTTTGCGGATCTTGTACGCCTCGATTTAGAACGAGATGATTCGGAACACTCCGACTGCAGTGGGACTGCCTACCTCAGTAGGTGGTTGACATAAAGCTGTTCTTTATAGGGTCAATTCAGTCAAGCTTCCAGTCCGTGATGGTGGAAACACCGCCGGAAGAACATCACCGGGCTTGGGGAAACGAACAAAACAACCAAAAACACAATCCCGAATGTGGAGAAAGAGAACTCGATGAACCAACAGCCTGTGGGCTGTGGGCTGTGGAGCGCACTTGACTTGTGATGAAGTCGAGTCTACAGGTCCGTTGGGTCGAGTCTACGGGTCCGTTGGGTCGAGGTGGGTGGCGTGGAAGCCTTCCTGGATGGCTTTGCGAACATCAACCTCTCGCAGATGCTCCAACAACACAAGGCACTGAGGGACCAGGGATTGTAGATGATTTGAGCTAGGAATTGATGGGTGCTTTCTCTCTTTGGGTTCAACCAGAGGGTTTCTACAAGCTTTGAGAGACATAAACATATTCACATCGTCACAATCACCTTGTACAGCTATGTGGCCACAAGATGGACCGAATCGCAGGTCTCCACCCCGAGGTCCTTGACATATATTCCTGCATGTATGTGCTTGTTTGGTGGTTCCGGACCCAATACAAACCAAGTGCCTGAACATATGTTTCTGCGCAGACATTCAAGTTTTCAGGACGCCAGCGTGAACAACTGGTGATTGGCCGTCCACTTCTCCGTACCAAAACAACGAGATCTGCCATTATTTGCCGTGTACCGTTTCGTCCGCTTCGTTCTCTATCGGTAGGGGTCCGCACCGAGAAACCAGCGCTGTATACTACGCGCGCCTGGACCGGACGCTCGTTCAGGCGCTTCACAAGGCTCGCATCCGGGACGTCGGGGTGATCGAAGCTCTGTCGAAGATCGGTGAGCTGGTGAAGAACAAGGCGCGGAGGCCGTGGCGCAGGTGGTGGGATGGGGGAGCTGGTGATAGACCTTTTACTTACTTGTCGCAAAAGCACCAGGCAAATCGGAAGATGTTTAGAGTTGATGTTCCAATGTTAGAGAACATCGAGGGGAGGAGCCATGAGCAGACATAAATAGGTCGATGTGGGGTGCGGCAATGGCAGCCATTGGTGCGCTTGTACACTCCCGGAACTAACATGGAAGTAGACAATGGCCTCTTGGAAGACAATTTTCTCTATACAAACAGGGTGTTTTCCACTTCCATGTTAGTTTTCGGGAGTGTAATATGTGATAGACAAAAAGGACAATGGGAAGGTTGGCGGTGCTATGTGCCATCATGTGCCATGATCAGTTTATAGGTCAACGTTCAACACCGGTGCACAGCCCCTTTTGGAGGAGCGTCCATTTTTTTTTACGTGGTCGAAGGTTGGAAGGCCCTGCAGATCCCTGCAGTTTTTGTTGACCTGCACACCTCCGCAGTGTAGGGATCACACACATGGAGTATGAATGAACATGTACCAGCTTCTTCAAAGTGACCTCTTTGGAGTGCCTAAGTGACCTTTTACAGGCCCGTTCGTGACCTCAAACTGGGATATCAAGTTCGGCCACTTTGAAGAACCAGGTAGGTACTTCTTCATGTTTCCAATCATGTATCATGTTGCAAAAGCCCCCCCATATGGCTAGCCCAAACTTCCTCCAACTCCCACTGGTCTGGTCGAACGACTTCGCACCGAACGACGAGAGCACCGAAAGACGAGAGCACCGAAAGACGCGCTTTTTGATGGGTTTGGCAGGTGGAACATCTCCATGGACTTCAGGCAGTAGCTGCTACCTTGGTGTCTGGCCCCCGATCCACCCGGAGGATGGGGATCTTGGAGTAGCTCAGTCTTAGGGCGACCTCCCAGGCACCCAGAGAATAGACCAGTCAACCCAGCCAGGGGGGCCTCTCCCCTTTCGGGGGTCGACTCTCATTTTAAAATACACAAACCAATTCGGTAATTCGGTGGGTTTCTGTCATTAAAATACACCATCTTCCGAGGATGAGGATTGGACTGTTCTTCGATGTTTGGGGTCAGACGGTCAGACCCCCCTGGTTGGTTCGGAAAGAGGATGGGGGCCGACCCTGACCAGCCCCAAGAGGTTCCTCTAGCCAGAGAGTTTGTCCATCACTCTCACTTCTAAGGTTCAAGTAGAGAAAGCAACTAGGAACAAGAAACTGCTAGAAACAAGGGCATCGCTACTAGGAACAAGGGCATTATTACTATAGTAGCAAGGACGCTACTAGGAGCGCTCCTGGCCGTACTACTAGGAGGTAACTGACCGGTAACTGACCCCTGCACCATTTATTTGGCGCCTCGAAGTTTGGCCACGCATAACAAGAGTGTATAACTAGGGCGTTCTTTCCCCATGGCCATTATTCAAAGAAGGAGCCCTTTCACTCGGAGTTCCCCTAGCCCGACAGCGGTTGGAGAGGACAGTTCTGTGGGTGATACGTTCCATATTTTTTTCAAGATGGCATTGCGCGTCCGAGTTAAAACAGTTCCAAAGCGCGGTTTGTTTTCCGCGGTGTGTTTATTATGTTGTTTGTTTGTTTTTTTTCCTCTCCCACCCTTCGGACTTCAATTCGCAAAGGGTGGTTTGGATGTTCCACATGAATCCCCAAGGCTGTGACATTGTTTGATCATTTTTGCATTGTTTTTTTGGCCAGGAACCTGGTTTTGCTTAGTAATCTTAGTAGTTGTTTCCATTTGATTCAATCCCCTTCATGGGGAATCGTGTTTCATCATTTTGTTTAGTTTCCTGGACAGCAACATCCAAGTCGACCGCTCGAGCTCACCGAGCGAGCTCGGCGTCGGTCGAACTCGACTGGGAGAATCGACCCCAGGCGCTGGGGAGATCGACATTATCGAGGAGAAGAGCCCGTGCGATTGTGGAAGGTCCGGCCAGCGGGGAGATGGATGGCACGAGGACGGACGGAGGACACGCTGGGTATTCACCGGCTGAGTTCCCGAAGTGAACCCAGGGGCACCACGGTTGGGGGAGGTCGGTCTCCCTAAGACTTTTCGCTATACACCCATGCGTTATCCAGTGACGCTCCCAGTGACGCTTGGAGATTCAATGGAGACTTCCCAGAGTGAGATCAGGTAGCTGAACCAAAAGTCACAACAGGGTGCTTTTTAGTCCCAAAGTGAGTGGATAATGGGCACCTCTATCCTCCAAGTTCGGCACCCCATTTGTGTCTCCTTGAGCCAGCTTCGTCGCTTCATGGAGCTCAGCTTGTCATGACTTGAGATCATATCGGACCGTGAGACAGGTCTAAGGAACGACAGGCACTTTGGGCACTTTTGGAAGTGGACAAGCTGATGGGATCGGAACTGATGATGCAGACGCAGCCTTGCTATAGTGCTTTCAAGGTGTTCATGTCACACACTCTTTAAGTTTGGGATGTTGCTTTCAAATACTTTGCCATCCAAAAAGAACTGCATCAAGTCTACCATCGCAGCTCTTGTTCCCTCCACCTCTTGCATCACTGTCCTTCAACTCGAAACGCCGTCAATTTGGCGGCCACGAGACACTTGCCACCACACTTCGCTCCCATCACCTTGCCGACCGGAGCCACGTGTAAGACAACCTGGCGCCCAGGCGATGCATCAGCAGGTCACCTGGCTCTTGATGGCCATCGAGGAGAATGGCGCGCTGTGGGAAGCACCCAGAGCAGCGGCGACCGTCGCCGGAGTCGAGGCGACCACGTGAGTCGTTTGCCACGGTCGGTGGGAAAGAAGATAGAGGCCCTGGCATCCCTCGCCGAACATCGCCGACCCGGAATCCTGTTTTATATTCTGAAGTGATTGAAGAGAAGCTAGAATCGACATGTTGCAAAGATTTGCAAAGACTTGTGTTTTTTTGTTTTCAAGGTGTGTTCTTGTTTGAACGAATATGCATTTGCATGTGTTTGAGACATGAGCATTGCGTGTAGTGTAGTGGTTCTCCAGTGAAGCGGCAAAGAACCAGCTGCAGCTAAGCATGCTTTAACAGCAAGCAGCAAGACCATTTTGTGTTTGGGTGCAATGTGGCAATGCCCTCAAAGTTTGCTGGGGGCCAAATTGATGGCAACTGCTGCCTACATTGTTTAGCTTCAATCATTGGCCTTGCAGACATCCTTGGTCATACGTCGGCAGTCATCTTGGCGACGGCAGTCAAGCTAGTGGAGGAGCCACGTACTGTTTGCAATTCGCTCAGGCAGACTATGAGGAAACAGAAGTTGTCACAACAGTTGTGTTCATGACCTAGAGGTTGAACAAGATTGGCCACATAGCCGCCACAAATTGTCACGAATTCCTCATTCTCAAAGTTTGTGGTATGATGTGGTATGGACTGTATGGCAGTTTTTGATGGGGTTAGTGTATATCAGCAGCCCATGACTTCCAATCAATATCAACATCTTTAGCTTCCGCTGGTTAGCTTACTCTGAGGTTGAAGGCGACTGTGAACCACGGAAACCATCCTGGGTCCTTGCCTCAGTTGGTGATTTCGCAGTGAAGCCCAGAAATCACAAAAGACATAATATAATAATATATGTATAGCTGACCAATATGCTGACCCTCTCAAGGGGTGGCAGGTGATGAAATGCCAATGTGCAAACACCAAACAGCTGCAGGGTGTCCGATCTGAGGAAGGAACCTGAACTGACCCCAGCACGGCTGGCACGGGCCTCAGAAGATCTCGGGTAAGTATTTGATGAGAGTATAGCGTATTTTTTTTCACCTAGTCCTTCCAACTTCTAATGGTTGTTCCATCTTCTTTGCTTCTACAATTTGCATGTCCTGAAATTTCACACTTGACCCCACAGAGACTGTGTTTTCTCCTCACCCGGTTTCTGCCATGGTCGATCCTTTCTTCGCTATGCTTCACTCGTTCGCCACGTTCAAGACGGGGCGTTCCCCATCTTGGCCAAATGGATGTGGGTGGCACCAGGAGACGTTGGCCTTTCCGGAAACGGAATAGAACAGACTCAACAGACTATACACATGCTTCACCTGGTCGGTGCCGGGACCCCCCCCAACTAGAACGGAGCGACCAGGCGGAGCGAGGCGGGTCATCACAGCCAGTTTCTCGCTCGTCACAAGGACGCTACGAACGGGGCGAAACTGGCCTTACGACGCTACGAACGGGGCAACCATTCATCGCGTCTCGAGTCGCATTCTGACCGATGCGAACTAGGCGCAGTTTCTCCAAGCTCTTCGACCCGTGGGTGGCGTTGGGCCTCAGAGAAGGGTCCGATGCCCGAGGCGGGTTGGTTCTGAGACCGACCCGTACCGAAAAGGTTCGGTATACGACTGGACCCGACGTTTTGGCACCTGCAAAAAACAGTGAGGTGGAAGAAGTCGTGTCTTCGGAGGAAGGCTTGAACAACTTAAAAGAACATTGAAAGAACGATGGATTGGGATGGAAGACATAACCCCTGAAATGATATCTCTTCAACACCTACATCAACGACGCCAAATAACGTGCTGTTTTAAGGATCTTTTTGAATCCTTTTGATACCGACTTAGTATGAGGCTATTAGCACGATCTCACCCTTGGTCAGACTTCTTTACTTCTTTACCTGCTGAGAGAAAACAACAAACAATAAAGCGGATCATGGACACAACAAGCGAAGATGGACGAGCCCTCAGCACGAGAAATAAGAGACGCATGAAGGAGAACCTGAGCCTTTTTGAGCAGCTAAGTATAGCCGATCCATGCCAACCCTTAAAGCAGGCGACGGCGACAACTGCCGAAGGACTTGCTCAATCAGGTGATTTCCTTTCGGTTTGATACCCCCTCTACTTGAAAAGATTTTTGGATTCGCTCAGATGATGTGGAGACCTGTGCAAAGCCATTGGGATGCACTGGATCGGGCCACCCTGTTCATGCAAGAGTTCTGGAACACAAAGAACTAGAACACGTTCTCGCTGATATTCTAGTGGAATTATGGCAAGTTTCCTGGTTTATCTTCCCAGATTCCCTCTTACCATCTCGTATACCAACTGGTGCAGATATGTGTTGCCTTTAGCCAAAAGTTGCCAAAAAAACTATCTTATCAGAAACCTGACCATCTCTTTGCGCAAGCCCCCATCACTGGCCAAAGAGTCGTACAAATGCAACGTCATCAATTGTGCTTTTGTTCACTCGAAGTGATATCGGATTCCAATGAATTTCATGGCCTGCACCGGGGCAGGCCAACCTTAGGATCTGAAAAGGACACTCAAGGTCGAGGTGGCTTTTGCATAACAACTCCATGAACAACTGCGAATCAGGGCACTTGTTTTTTCAGAAATCAAGCAGACTTCACAGGTTGGCTCATCCAGAATCCCCTAAAAAAACCTTGGCACCGGGAGGCCTTTGTTGAACCGAACCCCTGGTGCCGACGTCGGAGGTCCCAGGCTTCTTGGCCGCCTTCCGCGGCTTGGACTTCCCCATGGCTGCAGCACAGGCGCGGGAGAGCACCGGAGCGACGCAGGGTGGGCTTTTTGGTGAAGAGGAAGAGAGAACGCAGATGGTCAGACCAGGTATTTGTTTGGTTGGTTGGTCTGTGGTACATGTGGTATTCGAAAATACTGGATCCAGTAGGATAGTAGGACACTTTGACAGGGAGACTGGTGTTGATAGAAGGTTGTTTTGAGGATAGGAGAAGAAAGGAGAGACATTGCTAGGGTTTTGAAGTTTTTTGTTGTATTCGGATGTTGGCACAAGCTCCAAAAGTCCATGCAGTGCAAATCAGGCACGAGCACACCAGATTATTTGGGCACCCGCCGTGATTTGAACCCCTCAGAAACCAAGTTGGTTGTTTATGCCCATCTTGGGCTGAAGTTACTGGCCTTTGTTTTCCGAAAAACGTGTTGAGTGCGTGTTCTCCACGAACAAAATCGCGGGGATGGGGCCCAGTCACTCTATGCGTCACAAGGCTCTACGAGCAAATAGCTCGTTCGGGTTTCGTGCTCTGCAAAATTGGAGAACTCTGTTCATCGTTGTTCTTACATGTCCTGCTGCTATGTTTCTTTTGAATTGCCACCATGATTTCTCAACGCTGGCCTATTGCGTGCAACAAGATATGTTTTGGGTGTGAGCGTGAAGAACAGGAGTGTGAGGCGGTCCAAGGATTCTCATACTGCCGCCGCTTGAGCAAGCGAGTCGCAAGTCAGCTGTATTCGGCCCTGACGGGGCACGTTGTCATGACCAGTCCAGGCCCGGATATTGCATGATGCTTGTGCCAGCTCCTCAGCAGTTGTCGAAAAGCACACATCTTGCCTGTGAGTCTGGAACACATTTGAACAAAATTCTTACTCGCAGTATATGTTGAACCACATGGAACTTGTTTAGATACATTGTGGGAGTTGCAAAGGTTTAGGAAAAGAGTCTAATCGTGTATCTTTGAGAACAAGCACGATAAGAGCAGAGTTTATTTGGATCTGAACACGGGGGCACGTTGAACATTGGCACAAGACAACAATTCAACATCGGTCAAAAAAAGGTAGCAAAAAGGAGGTCCTCAGGCTGCCAATAGATGACAACAATCCAGGGATCATGTCAACCATGTCTCACAAATTGGACCTCCGAAACATGCCGCTTCTGATTGGACCTTTGTTCCAAGTTTGGAACCTTTATCTAGTTTCCTGCTACGAGTTCACACCAATCTGGCTGGTGAACGGGACCCAGCACGGATCGCAGGTCCGCAGCAAGGAGACCACCAAGCGCTTAGCCGTGATCTTCGGCCTGCTACGCTTCAACCTGGTTGGGGCCTCGCCATCTGCGTGTCGTTGCGTTTCCTGTGCGCGAAACGTCGGCTCAGCGGGTCACCGCGGGTCACCGCGGGTATCATCCGGACGGGCGAACGCGGAAGGTCACAGCGCGTCACCGTGGCGACGCTCCGCTTCGACTCGCTCCGCTGATCGGGCGCGACGTCTCAGACGCAGCTGCGGGGCTTGGAACACTTCCTCCGGAACTTCGTGGCGCCGGTCTTCGCTGAGGCCGGTCCGTGGTGGGAGCGGGTGGAAGTGAGCGAAGGTGGAGTGATCGCCAGTGAGTAGTAGTGGTTGATGGTGTTTATAGGATCGCCAGGATGAGGACAGGCAAAGTTGGAGGATGCCGGACCTGGTTAGTTCTTCAGAGTGACCTTTTTGATCCTTTGTGTGTCCCAGGTTGAGGTCAATTAGGCTGTAAAAGGTTGCTCAGGGATCTCCAAAAGGGTCACTTTGAAGATGCTGCTATAGGAGGTTTCCCTGAGAGGATTCTTTGAGAATTTAGCGTTCTTCCTATTTTCATCCACAACGGCGCTGTGTTTCCTGGAGCTTCCTGGGCCACTATAGTACTAGAAGCAGAGCTTATTATATAAATCAATTATAAACTAAAACAAAAGCGTGGATCTCCAACAAATTTCCCCAACCATGACATCATTCGAGGGTTGTTTCAAAACGATTTGAAGAGGATTTTTTGGGGCCACCAGGTGGGTACTTGCCTCCTGATCGCCGATCGTCCTGGTCCACCAATGGTGGAGCGAGACGGACAAGAGAGAGAGTCCGATGGGGTCGTATTAGGTCGGTAGGTCCACCAGAGGGTCACCGGTTTTGGACCCAGGGCGCCATGTGTTTTGGTGTGTGGAGCGCGTTTGAATGAGGGCGGTGAGAGTGGAGCAGCAGAAGCCCAGGGCTCTGTCCATTCTGTGGAGCTCACATCTTCCATTCATTTGGGGCCTTTGTGGCTGTGCGGAGCGCTTTCAGATCCTGAGATGTGTGAAGGATTCAACAGTATATGTTTGTGGGCCTGCCCAGGAGCTAGCTAGTGCGAGCCGTGACCAGATGGTGGCGAACAAACATATTCATTAATTATATTAGTATTTATAATTCATATATTCACATCACCGATGACCACGCCATGTTTCGATATTTGTTTACCATAGGTGATTTCAGTGCTAGTGTCCTGTGAGGTTAGGTAGTCTCGTTGTGTCTTACTTAGAATCTATGTCTGTGCAACAATGGAACATGAAGTTACTGCAACATGCTGCATCCCATACTGCAGATGTACCAAGCATTTCGTTGTCATCAACGTGCAACTTCCTAGACGTCGACAGTTTGGACCGTTTGGAACTGCTAAAAGGGGCTGCCAAGGAGGATTCGCTGACAGTAGGAAACAACTTGGCCACATTTGCCTTTCCGAGCTGCTGCTGCTGGCTCATTGCACGATCCTTGAGATATCAGCACCAGAGCCGAGACAGAGTGTCCTGGTTTGCTTGATATAGAGACTTCCCAACTCACGGGGCAAGGCAGTGGGGTGGCTTTGGGGTAAATACTACGTTCTTGTGTTGTTTCACACACTTTCCTCTTGTGCTTTGGTTCGGTGATTCGGGCTGCATGTATAGAACATATCATACCTTGTGCCTCCAAACACGACAAAAACGTAGGGTTCATCCCAAAACACGAGGTTCTTGGAGAAAACACGAGGTTTCCCATTTTGGTGTTTTTTTCCGCCCATGCCATCTTCGAAGGCCGGGCCACAGGAACTTGAATTCAAACTCAAAAAGCCCAGGTTGATGATCAGAACGAAAAACATCTCAACCAAAAATGCAACTATTGTACCCCCTAAAACCCGTGAAAAAAACACGGGTTGTCACGGTATAATCACGGGTTTGTCACGGGTTTGGGAAACATGATGTTTTTTCTGAAAACCCGAGGTTTTTCATCCAAAATCACGGGTTGACACGGGATAATCACGGGTTTGACACGGGTTTGTCACGGGTTATCGGAGCTCTCAATAACGGACCCGAACTTTTCCTGACAAGAGTGTTGATTTTTTAAAACATATTGTGAAACATGTTTTGACCACGGAAAATTTGATAAGTCGGCGGGGGAAAATGCATATAGAGCACCTGCACATGGCTATCGAGGGTTTTGGGGCAAAACACGAGGATTTGGTTAAAAAACCGAGGTTTTCCCTTATGTCACGGCTAAACCCGAGGTTTGTTTTCAAACCCGACAAATTTGTAGGGTTCAGATGCCCAGGGTATGTATACTACATAGTATAGCTGCGTCTCCAAACAAGTTCAGGACGAACAGACGCACACATTCGGTCACTCTCCGACCCTGCGAGCAAATGGGAAACATCCAGCGCTCAGACTACAATGCGCAGTGTGACATTGATGTGCAACATCCCAACTGGATGAAAAACCTTTCGGACCAGTGCTTGCTCGGTGAGTTGTTTATCCCTGGCACGCACGACAGCTGCTCCTTACATGGTGGTGATGCAATTCAATGCCAGTCACTCCCTCTTCCCAAGCAGTTTCGCGCTGGTATCCGCTACCTCGATATCCGGTTGCGTCATTTCAACGACACGCTGCCAGTGCACCATGGCCTCAAATTTCAGCACACCAACTTCACTGGTGTACTTCGTTCCTGTCGGGAGTTTCTGGAAGAAGAACCCAGCGAAGGCATTCTGATGCGGGTGAAACAGGAGTACCAGGCAGCAAACAACACAACTAGCTTTGATCAGCTGGTGAAGGGAACTTGTTTGAGCGTTCTTGGCGCCAAGTGGTTTGTAGACTACAAAGGTAAGCTGGAGGCTTTGACTTTAGGTCAGCTGCGGGGCAAGATCTTGATTTTGCAGCAATACCGAGGGGAGAAGGCGCCCGGGGCCTTTCGCTATGGGTGCTTGGACATCCAAGATGAATACAGTTTGCCCACGGTCTTCCACATCAAGAGCCACTTGGCCTCTACACAGTTATGAACAGCCATTCTTTGATACAATTCTTATCCTCTGGATCGAGCGGATAAAAAGTCAGGCACTGACACCCATTGGGGTATGGGGTGCCCCAATTGGGGTCCAATCACAACCCGGAAATGATTATTGGTTTGTTGGTGGAGACGTGTGGAGACCACCTCATCCCAAAATAGTTATGTAATTACATATAGGGAACCAACTGCCTCCGTTCGAAGGTAGTCGAGGTGGGTGCCGGGGAGGCTAAACACCTTCTCATGATATGGTTGGAGCCAGTGTTGGAGCCTTAGGGATATAACATGCTGTAACGTATTGATAAGGACATGTGTTTTCTTTGATGTGTTTTTTTTTTCAATGATGTTTGCTGGCCAGCAAGTCCACTTCCTAGATTCCTGGGGACCTCGTTGATACACCGATCTCCTGTTTGCTGGCCAGCAAGTCCACTTCCTAGATTGCTGGGGACCTCATTGATACACCGATCTCCTTCAGTTCTGGATTTTTGCCAGCAAAACCAAGGCAAGATCTCGCAGATTGAGGACCACTTCAAGAAGAAACGTGGCTGCGTGAGCCTGAACCATTTGAGTGGCTCTGGTGCTGGCTGTTATCCCTACACCTGCGCCCGCAACACGAACTCGGCAGCGTTGGAGGTCTTGCGCAGAAATGAGACAATGCAAGGCACCATTGTTGCAGCTGATTTTCCAGGTAGTGGCCTAATTTCAGAGATTGTCAGGAGAAATGGTTGAGCTACGTTGAGCTCATGAAATACGAGCGCGATAGTACTCGACACATTGCTTCCTTGTTTGATACCCAATTTGTAGCTTGGACTGATCTGCAAAGACTACCAGTGATCCATTTGCTAGCAGTTTGCTCAAGTTTGGCCTCAGTTTTTGGTTTGTGACTCGCAGTCAACCGTAGAACATGATGCACCTGACTAGAATCAAGAGACATGTCCATGTCCCATGGACAGGCGAATTGGGTTTATATTAATATCTTTGGAGTCTATAAGTGACCTCTTTAGGGACTAAGTGACCTCATTCTAGGATCTCAAAAGGTCACTTTGAAGGTCCTGGTATATATCATGTTATATCATTGTGTTGCTGAGTATAGTCAGTATAGTGATTTCAGGTCTAAGACCAAGAATATGTGATCGCCCAACGTTGAAAGTAAGATGTCATTGACCACCAATTGCTTGTCCCCGTGGTGCAGGGTGTCAACTTGCCAGGCTGCCTATGTCAAGGCAATAATACCAGGATCCACCCTGGGAACTCGTTTCATCAAAACAGGCGTGCAGGAAACTGATCAAAACGGAAACCTACGAGTTTGACAAATATTTTGAGCCATTTTGACACTTGACACTCCGAGTTTGAGACATCTTGACACGAGTCCGTTTGAAGCTTTTAGAGTTGACAACCTCTGAGATGTTGCCGGCTCTTGTAGAGAATGCAGCACGAGAGCCAGCGCCGAAGGTGTACAGAATGCAGCTCTTGTACAGACAGTTGCAGTGGTAAGAAACGTGGGAATGAGAACTGTCCGGAGGAGCTGTGAGGTCGATTATATACTATCTCATATTGTATCACAATTCAACTCAACCTTATTACTGTACTATAGGATGTGCACATGAGTTGCCAGCCTACCATGCAGTTGTTCTTCTCAATCACCCTGTTGGATTGAGAAAGATCACTGTCAGGAAGGGCAGGGGTGAAGTGTTGAATTTGTTTGGATGTTGGTAATTAATTACATTACTTGTTGAATCTGTTAGGATGTTTGGAATTGTTTGGATGTTGAATTTGTTGAACAAAATCTGTTTCGACTGCAAAACCGGTGCCTTTCTTTGGCTTATACCCGGATCCGCATGTCGGCAACACACAGACGCCGCGCAACGTTTCGGCAACGGAGTTGCGGACCTCATGTCTCGATGTTCAGCTGAGCTTTGAGGGAGATCAGCTGGTTCATTGGGTAACCACTGAAAAGAGACTTTGAGACTTTCTGATATCCATCCATCTACGATACATCAACATCACATCCATCATTCATCCACTGTTTGTTTCTTTATAGGTGTGTTTCTTCTCGTTGGTCCTTTTGGAATACAGTTGTGTTGGTGATTGGTGTGAAATTGGTGTCCATGACTTCGAGGATCTTTGCACGCGGTCGTCCGGCGACATGCACAGTTGGGTGATGAGACAAAACATCTGGCCTAGCCGGCTTTGCTGGGTTTGTGTCATTCCCCAACAATCCATGGGATTGCAACATTGCTTGCCTTTAAAATAGCTTCAAACCACCCGAAGCTAGGCAACAAATTATTATATAGAGGATTTGCATTCCCATGGAGTGTTTGGGATTTGAACTTGCTTGATCAAGTAAATGAAACTGGTTGTCTCTTTCAGGGAGGCTCAAACCTTCATCCCACTGAAAAAGCACCGGGGACCGCTTCGGGACCCCTCCGACCCATTCGCCTCGCCGGAAGCCGCATGAAACAGGCCTCCTCGCAAGCGCAGACCTCACAGGACGAGTCGTGAGAGGAAACGAAATCATTCATTCACAGCACCAGGAGTCACACGGAGTGAATATGAAGAGATATGCACCAGGAGTCACAGGTCGCTCGGGGTGCCGGGAACCCGAACAGAGGGTGCCGGGATTCCGGGATTCCGAAGATCCACAGCCCCTGGATGGGACGAACCAAACCACCCTGGCCTCCATGTGACTCCTGGTTGATTTGTTTTTGTTTGTGTGTGGATGGCATGAGACCTGGGCCTGTTCGCGTGTGTGGATGGCATGGTGACTCCGTGGGCCGAAGAAGGGTGACCATGTGGAGCCATGTGGACGACCATGAAGAAGAAGGGTGCCATCCAAGTTAAGTAAACATAAACATATATGAGACACCATAACAATTATTGATTATTGGGAGGTAACCATCCAAAAATAACCCAAAAGTAACCATAATGAGAGATTCCGGGTTCCAACAATATGCTAGACGTCGCGGTCATTCTGTTCGACCGCTTTCACTGGCAGAAGTGAATGTTGTTGTTTAATTATTAGTTTTGGAGCTTTCATTCACTTTTCTTCCCTTCCCTCCAACATGGTGTTGGTTTGGTTTTAGAAAAGCAACCTCCCTTCCATGAGGGAGCTTGCTTTTCGATCTTCGGAAACCTTTCTTATTCGGCGGCGAGCTACAACGCTATTGCAGTCCTGTCCGGTCATGTAGTGTTGCAACTCCACTCCAACCTTTATGCAAGTAAGGTTTGGGTACTGTATTGGTCTTTACATGTGTTTTATATGTTTTTACCAGTGATCATCCTTGATTGAAAGATCCGGTACAGCAGTACAGCATGTGTCTTGGCCAAGCTTGGATATGCTTGGATCCTTTGGGAAGATGAGATCAGCTCCTGCATCAGCTGAAGATCAGCCGTATTGGACTCTCTTATGAACATCATCTGAACATGTTGCTTTGTCTTAATCCGAGCTCGCTGGGCTCTTCCTCCGCCGGTCTTGGTCCCAGGAGCGCTTGCTGGTGGCCGAGCGGTGGCAACGTGACTTGACGGTCCATCGGAACATGGCGGTCTGACCGTCATGGGAAGCCAGAGAAAGAAAAACACACACATTGCACAACCAACATGCAGAATGGCTAGGAGGGAGATGGTCATCAACTTGTTAGATTCTGTCTTTGTTGGAGCAAATCAGACGAGATGTGGTGTGTGTGTGTGTGTGTGCGCGCGCGCGCAAAAGGATTGTTTCCGAGAGTTTCGCCAGGTGCATCCACAAACATGTTTATCAGTTGGAACATAGCACATCCTGTGGATAGAAAAGCTCGGTGAGTGCAATATAGTGCAATCTTTTCTTGTTTCATCCTTGCGCCAGGATGGCTGTAGCGGCAGCGATCATTCAGAATTCCAAGTATCTACCACTGGACATGAACTTTCTTAGCAATGGAGTCACATCCTGTTGCAAGTGGGGCCATACCAAGTCACACTATTTTACCTGGGATTTGTATCTCGTCAATTACCTCACTTGCTGGACTGCACAAAGAACAAATACGAGAATTGGACAAATAATGAGTCTGACAGTGTATTTCAATAGGAAGATCTCCAACCAACGGAGGCTTGGTCTATATTCCTTCTCCACGGGTTGAACTGGGAGGTCTCCCTGCTTCAAATACACAAATGTTAATGTGTTTTGCTGTAATTTGAGGGTATCTACAGGAGAGTTCATGGAAGATGACTGGTGGATCCTGTGGTCACTGGTTCAACGGAACACAGTAACCCGCTTCCATCGGCTGGTGGAATCATATGACAGCTGGTGTGTTTGGGGGTTTGCCCACAAAAGTGAAATCACATGTTCTAACCCAGACCGCCTAACCTGATCCATTTCTTTTTCGTCGCCAACCGACACACCGTGACGACTCCAAGGTTTGACCAGTTATCTCAGCCAAGCTGCAGGGCGAGCAGAGCCAGGCCGGACCGATCGATGGCAAGTCCTGGGCACTTTGTGTGGCCAGTCGCGATCTTCAAGAATTACAGCCGACCACGAACAGATCCATACACAACCGGCCCTGGGTCGTCTTCAGACTTCTTTTTTTTGCTTTCGGTTCAGGATAGCTTGCACATGCATCAAACACCAAAATAGCATCGTTTGCTGGGGTAATTAGGTGAGCGAAGTTCACCAATGTTTGTGTGTTATTTGTTTGACTCATTTCGTCGCTGTGGCTGCAAAGAAAATCTGACTATCCTTAAGAACTGGCTGGTCTTGAAAGCAGTCAAAGGGAATCAGTCTTTGAGCTTCAGGAAGCTTTTGTGCGATGTTCATTAATACACTCAATGAACTCTGGCGTTGGATTTGCCCAGAAATGCACTTCAAGAAGAGTCTTCACCCCCACCACTTTGGGGGAAGGCCACAGATCACAGGCGTTGGGGAAGCAACATTCTTATGCAATCGGACTTCTTTAGGAAACATTTTGGGTACTCTTAGTACTCTTGACATATCTTGACAGTGTTTGAGACGCTACGAAACGACACCTTATAGTCATATTAATATTGTTGTTGTTTTCCAAAATCCCGTCTTTATGTCTAACTTCCTCAGTGAAGTTGCCCATCCTTTGCAGGCCTATTCAACCCAAACATGACCCCTGTTTTGATGGAAGTTGGACTGTTGGACCGTATTTTTTGCGGGTTTGTTTTGCTTCAAAATAGAGAAACCACTCCGCCATTCTTTTGTCGAAGCCTGTCATGAAATTCCCTAAGAGCCACTAGAGCCACGACTCTCAGGCCAAGTGACGGAAGAGCCGGCGCCGGGAAGCTCGGACGAAGCCCTGTGACCGTGACGAAGGGCGAAGGCGTGACGAATGATTCGAAGGGGTCGAAGGGCAGATGGTGGCTGGCTGAATGAGGTGCTAATTGGTGTGATGGGAACTCGTGGCGACCACGTCCGGTTGCAGCTGGGCCGTGGGTGCTTCAGATTTGACAGGCAGGCAGGCAAGGAAGCAAGCAAATACATACACACCAAAAAAAACAAGAGAAAACAACCACGTGTCCAGCCATGTCCATACTTTCTGGCATTTCTTTGTCTCAAATAACATGAACTGTCTGTAGATAACTGTAGTAACAAGTGCATTGCTACTAGTAACAAGGGCAGCAAAAATACTACTAGTCACATCTAGTAACTAAGAAGCCAAGCTACCAGTCAGAATTAACTACCAGTAGCTTCATGTCACTAATTTTGAGGCCTTATGTCTCAATCGCTCGGTCTCAATCGATCTGTGTCTTGCTTCGCCCGTCTCAGGTCCGGGGCGGATCAAGTCCTCGAGGTCGGGAGTCGGGCCATGTCCTTTGGTGAATCGATCTGATGTCTTGGCTTGATAGGAATCTGTTGGGGCTGCAGGCTCATGGGGGTTCTTTGACATGTGTTTTGGGTGGTTTCGGGTTCGGGGTGATGCTAAATGAAAGCCACCCGCCACAGTATGGCGAGTTGCTCGCAAGAGGGCTACTCTGGCCAAGGGCGGATTTGCTTCGTAAGTCGCCGCGGCTCTTCAGTCGAAAACATAGGTGGCCCAAGTTTGCGAGGTGAAGTTGGTAGACCACAACAGAATGTGATGCCATGTCGAACGAGAATGGGATGCAATTCCATAAGACCAAAGAAGCACAATGTAAGAAACCCTTGAAACAGAGAGACTACATTTGGACACGCAGAACTGGCTATGTATATATAGTATATGGTTGAGACCAGTCACCCAATCTAGAGAGTCAAAAGGTAGCAGGCTGAACGCTCCACAAAGGAAGTGACTGCAGCCAAGAGAAAGGCTCTCCAGCACTGATGAGCTTCAGGCTGAGTTAGGTTTTGCTTGGACGGTTCACGGATAAGACTAGACACCCCTGTCAACTGGATGACAAGCTCTTGGACATGTTTTATGTTTTTCCCACCACAGGGCGGCCAGGAAACCTGGGTTGATCTTGCACAGGTTACTTTCTTTTTTTTTTGTTAGGTTGCCCAGTGCTGCTTTTTGTTTTGCTGTGTACACCTGAAGGGCTGCTTGCTGTGCATGGTGCTAAGTGCCAAGTATGTTGTCAAGCCAAAGCAGCTGCTTCCCTTTGGACCCACAGTTATTGGCTGCCTGTTGGTGTTCGCATGTCTTTTTGCAGGAGGCAAGGGTATTCAACGCAAAAAAATAACAAAAGAAGGAGTGGCACTGTGAGCAATATGGTGCCCTGGCCCAGGTGTGCCACAAGAGCACAACATGACAACAACCAGGGCTTGCCCTCAAAAAATAGGGGGTCAACCGTGTGCCTTTGCCAGACGTCAAAGCCATCAATCCTCCCAGACGTGCAACCAAGCCAAAAGATGGAAATGACTAAATCTGAGGCTGAACAGTCCAGGTTTTCAAAAAGGCGGCTGGCATGGCCATGCTCCAAGAAACCAAAACACGATTCCTGAGCAGTCAGGAGCAAAACAAATGATCGGTGAAGCGCAGCAGGCGGCTTGCCCCGACCCCAGATTGACTTGTTTTGCAGTCAGGGGATGAGATCGGAAACGGACATGCAGCAATGCGCTTGTTGACGCAGTGAAATGCAGGCCCGACCTTTCCACAACAAGCAAGGTGGATTGGTTGGCTGTGGAACTTGATGGGTTTGTATTTATTAAGGGCTTGCAGGAGGCATCGAGTGGTGTTGGCACTTGTGGAAGCAGACTTCTAGCATTGGCATGGACTTGAAGTCTGTGGCTGATGCACCAAATGGAAAGTATACTGACACGATCGATGGCTTTGCCTTTCTTAGTTGACGCGCATCTGATCCGATCTTGTGGCCTGCAAGAACCCTGTTGGTTGCAGCTGTTTCTTGGGCGGTCTTTTGGCACCCACGCCAAGGACCTAAGGAGAAGCAAGTCCATGCCCTCCACAAGTCCTCGCAGGTGAATAGGTACGACGCTCCTTCAAGCAGAAACGACAAACAGGTCAAGCAAGCACCAACTCGTTCTCAAGCCCTGCAAGTAAACTCCGTTTTCTACAAACATTCATCCAGCAGACCTTACCCTGCAATCAAGCCGGGAAGACTTGATGTTGCAGCAGGTAGCGTCAGTCATCAGTTGTACCGTTCGGCGTCACATGCACATGAGAACATATCTTGGCTCCACAAAATCCAAACGTCAGTCAGACGTCAGGCGTCACCAACTAGCAGCAAATATACAATATAATAAGTAGATTAAGAACACATGTTTCACTGAGCTTACACATCAGGGTTGCGTCAACAATTGATTTGTTAGCAGTTCATTCCTGGCAACAAACAGTCCGAAAACAAGTGAAAAACCGCCAACTCCAAACCACCAACCCAAACCAACAATTTATGTCAGCCTGATCTTTTTTGGGAGCCCTCCGATAGCCCATGGACCAGTTCAAAACCCCCCCAAAGAAGCCACTCAGATGCTTGAATGTTGCTTATAATACTCCATTTACACCAGGTTGCTGGGTCACAACATTGTACCACCAAAATCCTGGGAGAGAAGCTGCGATCATTTTCTCTTCCTCTCCGGTGCAGGTCTTAATGCTGGGGCTCCGTCTGAGCGAGGCGGCTGGACGGAAGGCGAGCAAGGAGGACGGGGCAGAAGGCCTCGCTTCGGGCGGCCGATAATTAGAAGGTTCGATATGATTCTGGTTCTCAAGATCATGCTAAGGATAATTACTTTATATCACTTTACGAATAAATTCATCAACCGATTGCTGTGATGATATCGATCCCAATGAGATGTACATCCCAGGCCCTGCCGCATGAGACCTCCTCATGGTCTCGTCGAGGTCCACATGCCGCGGCTAAGCGAAGACGGTCTTCGGCGTCGATCCCCAGGACTGGGAGCAGCTGTGCCAGGAGATCCGATCCGATCCAGGCACGGGCAGTACCGCCTTCCCGTTCGCCGCGAGCTCGGCTTGACACGCCGCGAGCTCGGCGGAGTAGTCGAAGTACGTCGAATTGAAACGGCCCAAGATCTTAGGGGATTTGGGTGAAGAGATGTGAAGAGTCTTTTTGAAGGATGATTGTTTTAGCTTCAGCTGTGAGCTCCCCTCTGATTGCCCCAGACTGTCACTTGCAGGACCTTCCAACAGGTGTTTTTTTGACACCCCGTAACCACTAAGAGGCTTTTCATAGACACCTCTTGCAAGGTCCTGGTGGAGATCATCCATACATACTGATCGTGTTTTACCCGTGTGCATGATTTATTCTGTGCTTAAAAACAAAACCGCATGAATGTATTATGCCATAGCATGAAACTTGATCGAACGATTCCGATACTTTCTTGTCTATCCACCATTACGGAACAAGATATGTTTGCCTCGGTTGCTTTTTGGTTGCTGCATTTTGGTTCGTGTGGTCCCTTCCCACAACTGACAAGAAATCCCTCCAGTGCAGCACCCAAACAGAGCAGTGTGGACGGAGCTGACTCCAAGACCCATTTCGGTCAGTTCAGTGCGTTTAGCTGCCACAAGACAAGAGACTCCTTTCTTGGCTATCGGCTATAGGTATTGAATGTAAGGCTAAGGCATGCTAAGGCATATGCCTACATTGACCCCTGGGAGCCACCGCAATGTATAGTAAATATGTGTAAATATGCCAGTCCCAGACAGGTCGTGTGTGGGACATGTTTGACCAAAACAGCACCTGAACCTTGGCAAGGCCACAGAGTCGGGCCTCCCACATTGCCAAAATTTGAGTTAATCCTGGTGGGAGACGACTGGCGAGAAGATTATATTTCAGAGGGGGTACATGGAGGGCACAAGGGTTGGTCAGTCTGATTAGGGTAGCATGCTGTTAGACTGATGTTAGAAGCTATTGTCAGTGAGGCATGCTGCTTAACTGGCTTTTGAAGAGAACCTTGGAAAACGCGATGGACCACAAAAGAAAACATGCAATCATCTGAAATGACAAGACTCGTCCGCAGACACAGACACACAAACTAGAGGGTTTTGTTCCACAAAACTCGAGCGCCGTGCCGTGCCCCTGAGGCCTCCCAGGGCTGCTGGAGAAGATTCGCTCGCCTCGGCGAGTGTCCCGGCTGAGCGGCGAACCGCGCGCCACGCGTGGCTCCCTCTCGGCGCCGAGTGCCTTCCTGGTGAGGACACTGGTTTGGGACCTTAGAGTTAGTTTGGAATTGATCACAGAAACTCCTGACATGAACCTTTCACTGTGGATTTGAAAGTCGAACTTATAGATTTGTGATAATTTTGCAGGTCCTCAGGTACTCCATAATTCCACATGTTGGACTTTGCCTCGGACCTGTTCTTTTTGGGTATCCAAGAAAAGAACGAGCAACAAAAAAAGATCCGCCCTGCTACGACCAGGACCACATTGCCGCCCTGCTACGAAGACGGCCCGCCGCTGCTGCCGGACGCGCCGGTCCCGGTGCTGCCGGTCGCGCGGCGCGTCTCGCGGCCGCAGAGTGCGGCGCGGAGCCGGAGCCAAGTGGAGCCGTTTAGGCGGGGCGGCGTGGAAGACGGAGAAGGTGAGGAAAGAAGGAAGCAAAAACCTGTGAGCTGAGCTCATTTTTGATCTGAAAGGGTTTATACGAGATGTAACCTTCAAAATCCCTGCTCATGTGTTTCTATTGTTTTGGCAAAAACTTGTAATTATACACATATATATATATATATATGGCCAGCATGTAACGAAGGACCAGCCATGTGACCCATTTTGGCATCACTTGGAGCAGACAGACTTAATAAAGTCTGACAAACCGGATCTCTTGAAAGCAAGCAAAACCATGTCATCGTGTTGCTGATGTTCCATGACCGTGCTTTCTACATTGGACCAGGTCCATGTCAATGTCGGGTCCCTGGTGTATTTGCATCACCCAACCCTTTTGGTGCTCTAACTCCCTGGAATTCAACAAAGAAGCTACTAGGGGCTCCTGGCATCGCTACTAGGAGCAAGGACGCTACGAACGGGGCAACCATTCATCATCCTCCAGCGATACCTCCAAACATCCGTTCAGTTTGACTGGGACAACGGGGTACATAACCCAATATACACCAACGTAGTAAACCAAGTCAATGATTATATATATATAATCATTCCCCAAAAGAGGAGGACACAACAAGAATCTAACTTGCTAAGAATATGTGACTTCCGAAACAGATGGACTCTTGGTTCTATCCCACCACTTGCACTACCTGTTTCTTTTCCTGAAAACCGTGTCTCTTGTCCACAACCGCCGCGATTTGCAGGAGTCATCCGGTACCTGGTTGGTCAGAGACGACCCAATGAGCGGGTGAACAACACCCGGAGGGAGCTCACGAGCTGGCAGGATGATGGATGGGATTTGCGGCTGAAACCAGAAGGAAGAAGCGTTGTTTGATGGGATTCGTGCTTGGTCTAGACGTGCAGAAGCCTGTGAGGGCGAAGAACCAGGCACGCACAGTCCGCCAGTCCGGACCATCCGGACCATGTGTTGCCCAACTCAGCCGGGCGACGTGTCCGAAATCGGGAATGGCATTATCCTGGTTTTGCGGATCAGGTGAATCAGGTGATTGTTATTTGTGTTTAATCCTTCCGAAGCAAACAAATCCACGCTATCATGCTGATTTGTTCAACATGATATTTGCTGGTTTGCAGTAGACGGTCTTCAGTTGTCTTCAGTTGAGGTATATAAACTGTCAATCTCCAATAAGGCACATGTGGACACATGTGGGCACTGTCAAAGGAAACTTCTGTTTCTCGCTGGATCCATCCCGGAGTTCGATTTCCAGCCGAGCTGCTCGAATCAGCTGGAATCGATGCTTTAGTCTCACCGATGTTCATTGGCTCTCTCATTTGGCTTGTGGAACATCTCTTTGGAGAGAGCGGCGAGAGCGGCCAAAAGGTTGAGAGAGACAGATGAGCGTGCTCAAGTGACGTGTACATAAGATGCTCTGCTGAAACCGGCAGGTCAGCCCAATCCGGGCTTTCCAGAAGCTCAGTTAAAAATCAGAGCATTTGCATGTGTTCACCCGTGACAGTTGATGAGAGGCCCCGCATGAACATCAACCACGTGAGAGCTCTCTGAACGGTGTGCCCAATGGAGATCAACGCCAGTCTGTGCGCAGCCACTTGCCGCTCGAACATGGAGAGCAAGATGGGCTGGCCATCCAGCAGTCTTAAGGGCAAAAGCAAATTGCCAATCCCAACATTGATAGATAAGTGTAGCGCCAAAGATCTTGTGCCATCACATCAAGAATGTGCCAAACACAAGAATCGCACTCGGCCGATATAGCAAGCTTTCATCCTGCTCGCCACACAGCTCGACTTGCCACACAGCCCCTGCTTGCAGAACCAAACATTTCATGTACAGCTCGTGCTTTGTTGACCCACCTCCCCAGTGACCCCGCAGTGGACCGATGGTCATTGGTTTGGGTAGCTTTGTGGTCAATTTGGCACCTGGGCAGAATGGCTGGGTGTGGTGTGGGCCTTTTCAACACACCTGTCAGGCCCCAAAGTGGGAGGCGACCTGAGGGAGACTGATCGAATTGGCAGGTGACCTGTTCGAGGGTTCTGGATGGTTCTGGTTTAATCAAGTTAGATTTAACATGATTTAACTGTTACATTTAGGGAAGATGTGCTCGAAAGTCGTACAGACCATTTCTGCAATTTCTCCCATCGTCCAAGCTGACTTCTTGTCGGTGCCTCCTAATCTAACCTCCAAACTGCCAAGTGTTAATATCAATGTGACTGTTCCTTCAGTTTGATACCCCATTGACCAGAATCCTCCAACAGCTTGTGGCCGAAAAAAAAGGGCTGCACCGTCTTCTTGCTGGTTCGCCTCGAGCTGATTCTGCCGATCTTGAATGCTTTCCTCACTTCTTGGCGCCGTGCACGAGGCCGGATCGATACGTCGAATTTCTTTGTTTGGCGGGATCCTGATTTCAGATATGAACCTTCGGGCTCCGATTGAATATGTTTGATATATTTTGATATCATTTAACATGATTGAACCTTCTGGCTCATATTTGTTCAAGTGAGTGGAAGCCACCAAAAGGCAAGCACCACCATCCTTCAATGTTTCTTGTTGAATCCACTGGATGTTGATTGTGGAAGAGAAGAATAAATCGCATAGCCAGTTAAGCCTTGTGGTCATTGGAGCAGGTTCATAGAACCAGGGAGCCCTTTTCAGATGTCCCCTCAAATTAGTTTGTGGGTTCCAAATGGATGTCGTACAGGGTGCATGTCATTTGGTGCACCGGCTTTGTTTACATCCAGATCCATGTTGCGATGAAAACTAGGGTGGAGGCCATCGCTACTAGGAACAAGAAGCTACTGGATGCTACTGGTAATGTGCGGCTTGTCATCTCTCTCGCTCCAATTCCTGGAGATGCGAGACATCTTTATCCGGTGCCACAGTTCATAGGATTCCAGTGAAAAAGAAGAACACATCCTGAGACATGTCATGAAAACCTTTGTTTTGTTGTGTATATGGTCATATTTTTCCCGGACATATTGGCACGTCTAGCTAGAGCCTGTAGAGTAATACCGGTGCAAAGAGGAAATCCATCAACAGCAAGCAAGCAATGTTGGCCTACTAGTTGTTTGAACCACCATTATCAGGATCCATCAGGGATCTTGAGCCGATGATTGATATCAGTTCCCATTCACTGCGCAGAATAAAGAAGATGGTGCTGACAAGCCGAGCCAATGATTTTTTGTTGGTGAGCGGCCTGATGTACTTCGAGGTTAATCATTGAAAGTTCCTCATCAGGAACGCTTCATTTTGTGAAAGTATTAGCATTAGTCATTCCCATACACTCCATGTTTTTTTTTGCTTTTTTTGCCTACATTGGCGTGGTTTTGGGGGTCAGTGTAGGCAAAAACATGGCAGTCCCATGGGTGGTGTCTGTTGTTTCAGTTTCAATGCTCTTTGCACTGCCAGAGTGGAACCTCGCCAGGTCCGCGAGGTATCACGCGACGCCATGTCGTTTGGGACGAAAGTCATGTGTGTCAGGGTCGAAGCCAACTTGCTTAGGGCTGATGAAATCTGAAACCGATCTACTTTATAGTGACTCACCAGCAGTATGGTATACTTTTTCTGGCTGAGAAGAGACTTCCAGGCTGGAGCAGTAGTGATGCTGTTCTGGAGGTTGGACCCAGGACTGCTTGTGTTCTGGTGAGTTTCAGAAGCGGGTGGATCTCTGGAGTTGACGGATGTTTTTGTGCGTGTCAACTCGAACTGGCAAATGACGCCTCAATGAAAGAATACAGCTATTCTTTCATTGGATGCATGTAGAAGAACACAGGTATCATGTTCTTGGTATGATTGAACAGCTGCAGGATTGCTCTAAACATGCAGTTTGTGATTCAAGAGAAGCTGGTGCAGAAGGTTCGCTGCGGCGTGAGCCTTTTCCTCGTGGCCATCGTCGCCTGCATGGAGCGATGACGAATGGACAGTGAACGGTTTGTAGGGAAAAAGCAAAGTTTGTTTTTTTCCATGTCATGTTCAATGAATGGGTTTAAATTTAGAGGAACATCTGCAGGAAACCCGTGTTTTCACCCCCCCAAAACCATGCCTTTCCTGTTGATTGTTCCCTTAAACCACTTCTGTGACATGTGCATGTGGCGAGCAAAACGACTCGGGGTGTGGAGAGGGGCAGACACCATGTTTCACCTTCGACAGACTGGTCATATCTGTGGAGCAGTTTCCGGAGTCACACATGTGGAGCACCATGTGTCCACGGTTCCTGGAGCCTCATGTGTCCATACCGCTCATGGTCGACCATTGGGATGACAGTCCTGATGACTTGGTATGGAACTGTGATGAATTTCAGGGAGTGTATTGTGAAACCAAGCTGGACAAAATGGTCTACTTGCATGTCTCTACAGTTCTGGGGCCACCAGTCCTGTGATCATTAGGGGGCTCTTCACTTGCACGTCCTCGAGCTGGAATCGCTGGAAGCCGATGAACTGCTCTCCGAGGCTTTGCTGTTCACATGCTATCTTCCGCGCATCCCAATGCTGTGTTTGATGGCCTGCCTGTGGGACGCTGCAGCTTGAGCAGGATTGATGTGCTCCTGGTTCTATCGCATAATTTATACTGTTTTGGTATAAAGGGTCTTCACATCAATACGTATTCAATAGTCCATCGCGGGACGATCAGACACAGGGAGCGACGGGGGTCCCAGGTTGGTGTGTTTTCTCCTCTCTTCCAGGGTAATCACTTGTCCTTGTAGATCGATATATTCTCCCAATCACCAAGTGTGGAAAACCCTCCTGTTCGTAGAGCAACGTCTTCCCGGGGCCTATTTCCCAATCTTGGTGGGTCAGAATGCGAGTCTTTTGCATGCTTTGATTGATTTGTGTCAACCAACACTCAAAAGTCATACCAACACTGCACGAAGCTGCATGGGTTTGCCTCACAACTGACATGCCCCCCCATGTATTGGAGATCTTCACTTACATGTATTGGGGGAGACCAGCGACCGGGAACTTTGGAGTGTCATATCTGGTCGATATTGGTCACGTTTGTTCAAAAACCATATTCCCAAACCAGGGTATATAGGTTGACCTCATTAATGGTCTATTCCGTTCATTTTTGGTGGTCAACCCAGGTAGCCTGGTTTTGACCCACAGGCATATTGGTCATGTGCCAGTTCATTCTTCATTAATCATTGTTTATACATGCCGACTGCTCCAAATGTCAAGCTGTGATCCTGGATGTTCTCGGGAACAGCCTAGAACGGAGGCATGCCAACCACTCGAACACACCGCAACTGGTGACTATAGAAGCTTAGCTGACCAACCACTACAACTTGACAACAACATGCGGATTGAGCGATTGGCGGTTCCGATTCGTTTGTTTGGGCCCTTTGAAGTCTGAATCGGTTTCTATCACGCCGGGTCTTTCTGCCGGGTTGTTTATACCTTTGAGCAAGGGAGCAAAGTGAACAGACAAGTCAATGCAACCTTCCTGCAGGCCGATGTTTTTCCTACTCAGTCAATGTCTCCTCAGCTGAGTGTTTGGACTTCCTCAGTTGGTGGCCCCAGCTGGTTCTTCAACGTTTGAGCCTCTTGAATCAGTGATTCGAGCTGGTCAAGCAAATGGATGTGCCGCCACCAAAGGCTTCCCCACAGCGCCGGAAAAGAACCCTTCCAGTTCTCCAACATGGATACTGTATGATATACTGCTTCTTAGTCTCTATATATGATTGAATGACCTACAGAGGCCAGATTCCAAGGCTAGTGACCAAACGGTGGCTACAGAGGCCAAGCATCCAGACGAAACTTTGCAGTGCAGTGCGGCGCTGCGCTCAGGTGGCCGTACTACTTTCACCTCATGAGCCTCAGAGTCAACTCATGTGGAAAGATGACCGGCACGGCATCCCCTATGGACTGCAAGCAGGCGGTGGTCGCATGTGAAATGGAATAAGCCATGATGAACCAAGCCATGTGCAGATAACCGTAATATATATATATAGTTATATATAATGTTATTTACATATTGTTCAGTGGCGCAGTGTTTCGTTTTTTCATATTGTTTCAGCCGCTTTCCGTGTTAATTATTGTTCTTTGTTATGGTGGTCTTTTTGATGGTGGCTTTAGCGGAGATTCGTTTTTCAGCCGAGTGAAGGGATCGGGTGAGATTCTCAGTTTTTGTCCACTTCCATACTGGATGTTTTTTACTGGTTGAATGTTTTTGATTGGAACGAAATGAATTCCAGTTATTGATTTGGATTCTCAGGTTACATGATTCTTTTCTTCCCCTTTTGTTCACTGGTTGGACGTTTTTGCGGGTGAGGGGACTTAGCATAAAATATAGACATATATGGCTTTGTTCTCGCACCGGCAAAGCTACACTTTCACAACAAGAACGATAATACATATTTGTTGACACTGAATTTTCCAACAGTTCCTGACAAATCTAAATTAAAGGTACTTGATGGTACATGCAACTATGGATGTTTTCAATTGCTGATGATGTGCAGTCCATGACTTTGACTGCACCAAGTGCAACTGAAGCGTCACTTTGTGGGGGCCTTTACTTTGGATAAAAGGCAACATGTTTGTGATGCAAGCAGCACTCGTAATCAGATACATATTCAGATTCACATCACGAGATAAGATTCATTCGCGTTCGCTTTACTGGATCAACTTGCAGAAGAGTCTCAAGCCACCAGTTCGATCCCCAACATGGAACTTCCCTGAATCCGGTCGTTTGGACTCTGTTCTGATTCAGATGCTAGGGGTGTGCTATCATTAGATGATGCAGCTTTTGTGATGGTGAGATCATGAGATCTCTTCATTCACCTGCTCTTTGGAAGACCGCCATTCACCATGTTCAAACCATGCAACCTTCCTACTAGGGGCTGGCTTCCGCAACTGCTTAGAGCTCCCATTGAAACACCCTTTTCGTGCCAGGCAGCTACTCTCAACATATGGTTTTCACTGGTGGCATTTCTTTGGCTTGTTACGCTGCTTGGACCTGATACGAGTCAAGACTGGTTCATTCACAATCGATTCTGACGGTTTCAGATTTATGCCATGTAGCCTATAATACTACTCCATAGTTTTTCGAATTGAAAGGACAATTCAGGTAGTAGATAATTCAGCTTAAAATGCTATATTGACAATTATTGACATTACAGTAATGTATTGGACCCAACGAAAGCAGTTCACAGCATATTGTGCGTTTGGGTTTGGTGATGATTGGACTCTGCACATCGGACGGACGTCTCGTGGAGATTCTCCGCCAAACGGCTCTCCAAGCGACGACCGCGATGGCCTCCACCCTAGTAGCTTCTTGCTACTAGTATAGTAATGGCCTCCAATGGCAACCTAGTAGCGGCCTCCAAATGGTTCCTTGGCCTCCATAGTTGGGTTGATGTCCCCCATGATCCCAAGCAGCCCAAAAGTAGAGATTCCGGAAAAGCACATCCCCAAACCACCCGAAACATCAGAAAGCAATAGCTTTGATTCTGCCCTCAGAATTTTCGGACCCTCTTTGACAGGTGAAGGTGAGGTTCGGGTCCAAAGGTTCCGTTGCGCTCAGAGATGGGGCAGCACCGGGACACCTGTGGTTCGAATAGACGCCCTTAGACATGGTCAACTCCGGGTGACCCAGAGCGGAGCGAACAGGTCTTGGGTGTGGTCCACTTCATCCTTGAACGTTTCGGCACCGAGGGCTTTCAGGCGCGGTGTCCCGCTGTCCAAACACGGATGGCGTTCCGCTTGGGCAAGTGTCACAGAACTGGGCTGTCGGTGTTGCTTTGCAGTGGTTGCTGGTGGTCTTTCGGTGCAAAACCCAAGTTCAAAGGTGAAGTGCTTTTAAGCTAAACCCCTCCAGAGTCCAGAGGGTCCAATGATGGTACTATAGATTGTGTTTTGAATATGTCTCATCCAGATTGATGGGCCACTTATTCCAGAGTCGTGCTTCTTCCCCCCATGGAAGCCCTATAGAATCCCTGGAAGCTCCGGTCCGCCACAGCGGGTCGTGCTGCGACGCCGTGCAGGACTGCGACTTCGCCGGTGCCTCGAGCGGCAGCTGGGCAGCGATGGTGGCGCTCTTGGCCACGCAAGGCGCTGGGCGTGTGGATGTGCTCTTCCAATCAGGCAGGCCGCCACTGGGGACCGGGACAAGCGCCAACTTAAAACGTCTCGGGCGGTTCATGTTCGGTATTTTTGGGGGGGGACAACAGAGGTGATGTGTGGAGGTGAACCAGGAGGTTTACTTGCCCGGCACAGGGTGGGCGTATGGTTAGGGATGTGTTTCAGGTTGAGGCCCAGGGCAAGCTGCCGGGGATCCCTACAATCCTCCAGTCAGTGATAGCCCTTCACTCCAATCAGCTCAGGAAGCAGTGGATATGATATGTGGGTCAAAACGTGGAGTCCTGGTCCACCATGAACTCGCAATGTCGCCGGCAGGTCAACCAAGGTATCCTGGTGCCATGACCCAAAGCCATGCAAGTTTGGTTGTGGAAGATCATGGAAGCTGGTCAGCGAATGTTTCAAGTTGGGGTGTTGAGATTGGAACTCCCGCAAGCTGAGAACCTTTACTCTGTGATACTCTGTGTGGGCAGCTCTTCGGAAGTGCCCGAGTGCGTTTGGCGAAGCATCGAGGGTCAGTCTTGGTTTCCAACTTGCAGTCCAGAGTGCTGATGAATGGAAGGATGTTCCACAAAAGATTGTTATTTGTTCATATAGACGTTCTTTTTGTTTCTTCCGTCGAATGCTTCTGAGTGCTTGGGCTTGTTTCATGTCATTGTCATGCCACATGGGATCAGCGGACATGGTCAGAGATTGACCACTGAGTGCCCTTCGAGGAATCGGATTTTCCTTTCAGAAAGGCTGAAATCAGCCGCCTATACTGAACGCTACTCATGTCCTGAACAATACTTGGAGCCGCAAGAGTTTTCTACAAACTCCCAAGTGATGAGTTTGTTGTATGATTGTTGATGTGCTTTGCGGAAAGCGCTCGTTTTGCTGGCAATCCCCGTGCTGTTTCAGCCGCTTGCTTTCTTTTCTTCTTACACACCTGGCTTGGAGGTCACGCCAAGCAGTCAAGTCGATGTTTCTTTCGCGCTCCTTTCACGTCCTCCCCGGTGGTCCCCCACCTGCACCCTCTTCAGGCGTCCTCGCTGCCGCCTCTTGGACGAAAAGTGGGTCATGAAAGTCTCATGGTCTCATGGTGACGTTATTTGGAACTTCCCGATTTGAAGCTTCAGCCATTTCCACCCCAACCATCATTGGACCCCCCCAGTCGTTTTGACCCTGCATAGCAAGTAGGTGGATTTCGAGATGTGACTGGCTCGAACGCATCATGAACATATATATAATAACATATATTTATTGAACATGCCCAAGTTACGATCAGCCTGTTTGTGTCAGCGTGTGGGTTGTTTTTATTTGTCGACCGTGTGTTGTCGTATGATGTGGTATGGTCTTGTTGAGTCCTTTTGCCTGAAGTTCAGGAAATATCCATGAACTGTCCATTGTAGGGAAACCTGAGAAAATTATGAAATGTGTCGATGATGTTGATTTTTTTCTTCTGGGGTGGTTGTCACTGGAATCATGACCGTGAGCAAAGACAGCAACAATGTTCGGACGTTTGATTCGCACCCACTAAAAAGGATAATAACATGTTGTGAGTTGTTTTTGCTTTGCTGGTCTTGAATGAACCATTTTGATCCATTCTGCAGGTCTATTCTTGACTCCGTTTGTCCATTGAGGTCTATGTGGTCCACTTGTTCCCATTCCCCTTCTCGTTGCTTCTGCCGGGCTGCCAAGCCATTGAGAGCTTTGCGGCCTCCTTGGCATGGCTCGCCAAAGTGAAGGCTCCAGGAGCGCAGCGAGCGCCGGTGCCACACTCGGGACCTCAGTGGTCTCGGTGGCACGCGATGCGTTGCGCCCCCTGCAGATATGAAGGAACACATCCCACGCTATCCTCGGTGCATGTTTGTTGTTCATCTATCCGAAATCCTTTCCGAACTTGAAGGTCTCCCATACTTTGAGGTTATAATATCGACCATTTAAACCTTTTGCCGTTGAAGCAATGAAAGTTGGATCGATCTCAACATGTACTTGGCTAGCTGTATGAGGCAACCTAGCTGCACGATGCTAAGCCAATCTAGCTTCATGTGGCCGCTCACACTCCAGTTAGCAGACCGTGCTTGTTTTCACGTTTCCTTATCAGCTCGTGTGGCTGGACTCGCATTCTGCAGGAGCCTATGAGGCGGTGACCTCCAAAGGGAAGCTCTTGATTTGGATGCTTGGGCCAATGGACTCGTTGAAAGGGAAGATGTACAGGAGACCTTGGCTTTTTTTCACCCTCCAAAGCCATGGCTTTCACCTTCCAACGCCATGGCTTTCACCCTCCAAAGCCATGGCTTTCACCCTTTAAACCTGTTCTGAGATTGGGTCAATCCCAGCTTTTCAGAGGGATGTGGGTGTGAGGCTGATGGATGGCACAGTGTGTGTGAGAGTTGGTCACTGACTGGCTGAGAATCGGAGAATCGGCGGCAACAATTCCTGGATCCAGGCTGGGGATACTATACGGGTATATTTAGTGGATTATATATACCTTGGGTTTGTCCAATCTTACCTGTACCAGTCAGCAAACAATGATCACTATGTTTGAACAAGGCGGTCTTTCCACTGTTGCAGGTATTAGGATACACCCAATGTAAATACATACCCCTTGAGATAATCGTGGAAGTGGATGGCACCACCTGTTTGGTATTCGGAAAATGGTCTTCCTTTCAGGGCCATGCCATCCACGTAACATGACTATTTCAGGGAGTATAGTGTAGTGCCCCACAAATCAATGGAAGATTTGCCTACATTGGGGTGGCTTGAAGCTGTTTTAAGGGTTAGTGTAGATAAATGTTCCAGTCCCAAGTCCCACCCAGTGCTTCCTGTTTCATCATCTCTCCAGTGTGTGTCGATGTTGGGAGTCCAAGTACAACGGTATTGAGAGGCAGGTGCTTTGAAGGCACAGTGCAGGTGCAACATGCACCCCTTTTCAAACACCCCAAAATAGGCTACAACATGCCTAGTCCCGGACAGCCTTTGTTCGGGTATCGGTGAGGCGTTCCCCGGCTTTCCCATCGCATGGCACTCACCGCAACGAGCATCGCAACGATCATCCGTGAACTCTTAATGATCGGTGTTGGTTTGGTTCAAGCCTAGTAGCGTCCTTGCTCCTAGTAGCGATGAGGGGAGCCTCTAGTGGCTTCTTGCTCCTAATAGTAAGGCCAGGAGCCCCGTTCGTAGCCTTTGTTTTTGATGATTGAACTATACCGACTAATAAGTAAGGTGAAACATGGTGAAACCACCAGCTCAAGAAAAGCCGGAGTCGGTGAACGCGCAGCTGTTCGTCAAAAGGAGAGGCTGTTCGTCTGGGAACGTCAAAGGCAACATGTCACATCCCCAACAATCCATGTATGGAATATATCCCTATACATTGGGTGCTTTATTGGTCGATGTAGGTGTATGCCATATACCACATATACCTGGCCATGGGTATTCTAGCAAACCGTCTGGCCACTTGTCAAGAAAAATTGGCCATCCAAGAAGACCACTTCCCTTGAATACGACGGTTCCAGTTTCAGGCCCGCACAACCATCGCTGGACTTTCCGACAGATCCCAAGAGCTACTTTCCTGGAGATGTTACTTATAGCGGAATTAACTTGTTGTTGTACTTAAACTTACTTCACTCCGTCACTCCTTATGATTTTTGACTCAGAACATGAAATACACTATAAGTAGCTGGTACTTGGTGATACTCATAGGTCTCATAAGTCAGGTCTCTTCGTCCTGACTATCTGGCGATTGGGAAAGGGCGCCATGGTCAAACCGCAACGCCGAGATCCCTGTTCCTTTCTGGCGCACAAGCAGCGACATGCATCCACATACATCCAGTCATACATCGATTTGCATCCATCCTTTTGACCCAGTCACCCCACAGTCCCAGTCACCCGGACAACGTCTTCTTCCTTCGCCGTTCTTCCGAGGTTCTTCGCCTTCAGCCTGCGGCGCTTCAAGGGTCGCCGCTGCTATCGCTTCGCCGTGCGCGGCGGACCAGACTTCGAGAGCCCCAACCGGCTAGGCCGGACGCGCTCCGGCGCGGCGCGGGACTGGCGGGCGCAGGGGGTGTTCTCGGCGGAGGTTTGGGGTGGGTTTTCTTTGCCCCCCATCCGACTCAGTGGTTTAGTTGGTGTTTTTGGGGTGTCAGAACATTAGTATATACACCCCCTTCAACAAGCATGGAAGTGCGCAATCCCCCGGTATCCACGTCACCAAGATGTTTTTGTTGTTTAAAATGTGTTTTGGGGTGTGCAAGCTCATGATAAAGGTGTCGGGAATTCAGTCGCCCAAGAGGGAGTCAGAGAGATTGGGAGTCAGAGTCAGAGGGCTTTCTGGTGACGAAGTCCAGTGTTGTGATGGAGGCTGTGTCATTCAGAAACACTGAGAGATGACTGCCTTTGGAATCTTCATGAATCTTCAAATCGTGGTGCGAACCAGCCATCCATACCACGCCCGTGCTGCGCGAACTGCGCTGTACCAGTCGAGTGGTATACCCTTCGACCGCCAGGAGCGGTGATTGCGGCCACCAGTGTCTTCCCCTTCTTGACGTCACCACGGCTCTGCAGCGGCCTCCAATGCTTCCCTGCTGTAATGGATGGATATTTCCCTGGCAAGGGAGTCACTTTGAGCAAATTGGAAGGGTCCTAAGCATCCCGCTGACAGCGATGTGCACTTGGTGTTTAGGTTTCTGTTGTTTGATCGCCGAGAGCTTTGTCGTCAGGTGAGTTTTTTGCCCGTGCCCGACATGATTGCACCATGCGTGGGCAACACTCTGCTGTTTGATATCAGTGGAGGACTGCGAGACTTCTATGCAGGCGGGCTCCGGATCTGAGGCGGAGAGGTGTTATCGCAGGTCGACTGAGACTTGATCTCTATAAGGGCTCCTGTCCGACTTCCGTTTCGAAGGTGGTTAGGGTGGGTGATGGTGGGTGGCTTTGGGGGGGGTTCTACACACCGAACCTGAGGAGATGGGCCATGCAAGCAGATTCAATTACACCCCATGAAATACCGTGATTCAAATACTGGTTTCGTCGATGGTGGTGACGGCCGCCCGATGTTCGACTCGAAGTCGAGCATGAGTTTGACCAAAGAGGGTTGTTATTTTCACTCCCACATGACCATGGATTGTTTCACTGTACACGGCCACTAGACTCTAGACGTGCAAATCGATGGAAAAGATGCAGAAAACACGGCCAAAAAAGGGTACAACAATCAACAGTCTATATATACAGGTGCCACGCATGCTTCATCAAAAAGCCGTCGGACCCACCTAAATCGGCAGTGCTTGGAGAGTGATGCTGAGTGACCCTGCAGCTTCTTCTCTTGACACCAAGACAAGTTTGTTAAAGTTGTGATAAGGAATAGCTGAACAAAAGTGGTTGTGAAAGTTCCCAACTGCCAGTGTGAAGAGAACAACCAAGACACTTCATGAACTTATGTTCTTGGTGCTTGGATTCAAGAATCTCGAGCTGAAGCCATGAATGCCACCATGATCTTCTCGGCGTCTCACTGGCAGGTGATGAGCGAGTGCAAGTTCTGGATATCCAGCAAGCTGGTTTGCGTCAGAAGGGTTTAGGGTTTTGGGTTTTAGGGTTTAGGGTTTAGGGTTTACGGTTTAGGGTTTTGTCAGATGTCACCGGTGTTTCAAGATCGACCAGCTGGTACAAGTAAACAATGACCAGGGAAGCGCATAATCCTGGCTACTGAACGTTGAAGAACCGGCCATTTTTACTTTTTACGATTGTTAAACTGTGGACTGCTGACTGCTTCTAGGTTCTTGTGTCAGTTCCAGACACGAACATCCCAACATCATCCAACATCCCAATCCATCGCCGGCAGGTGATTTTCACTCCTACGAATAGAGCTGCCATGTTCGCCATCGTTGTCCTGTTTTCGCACTCGCTTCAACTGCTTCAACTGCAAGAGCCCAAATCCCTTCTGTTTCCAACTGTTTGTCTTCCCACATCGGTTTGGGTCTGGTTGTGATGTCCATCGGCCACTGGTGGGCAGGAAGCACCAAAGGTCGTTTGATTCTTTTGAGTGGGGTCTCGGTATAGTGTATTTGGCAGTGAGCCTGACATAGTCATGACATCGACAGCAAACCTTTAGCGAAGAGAGTCATTCAGTCGCACCTGGAATCCTTGAGAAGTCAGAAAAGGGATCCCTATTGATCAAATATTCTTAGGTAACTAGTTCGTTGTTGGATCCTGGACTTCTCAAAGCAGACTGTGAATATCTGTGAACTAGATGTCCTACTTCACTCAAGACCTGTTGCCATCAGGTGACCCCTCTTTTTCGGATGACTGGTGATTAACATATATACATATATTAAAATCATCACCCGTTTCTGACGCTGATGAATGACGCGCCAATCCACCCGAACGTCAATCGACCGGGCTCCCGACGAATGCCGCGTCGCACCAAACAGAACGTCACCAGGTCACCACGTTCGTCCTAGGGCTCCAGTCGTATATCCTCCTTTCAGGGGTGCCAGAAGGGTCCAGACCTTGGGAAGTGTGTGGAGGTTTAGGGAGTGGCAGTCCTTGAGATGAAAGCTTCCATCACTCGCCTTTCAAAGTGGACACATTTCGACACTCGGGAAGTAACACGAAAAAAAAGGTAGATATTTTAAGATGGTCACGTGTGGTCACCGTCAGACTGTGCTATACTTCACTTCAGACCCATAGGTCCTGGGAGAACTTCAGCTGCTGGGATTACACCGCATGCAGTCCGATGGCGGTGGAGGAGACTGCGCCAAGGGCTGCCAGGGGTGTCCACTGGCACATTGATCTAAATGCAGTTATGAAACTTGGCCTCCCAGAAAGAAAAAAAGAACAAGTGGAAGGCAACATGTCCTAAACGAACCAAGAGTCTTCCACTTCTATGTGACTTGTTGATGTCTAGGATTCCTTTGTCAAAGACTGTCTACTTGGAGTCAAGGGTGTACTGTATACTGGCATCAGTACTGGCATCTTCTGCAGACATTAGCAATGCGTATGACCATGGACATCGCCAAGACCCTGGGAGGATCGAGGGCTTTTCCTTTTGTTTCCTTCTGTTTAAGTGATGGGCATGCCGTAATGCCTGCCTTGAAAACGAAGAAACCCAAACAATCGGCACGAGACGTATGAGACAAACAAGGGTGGGGTGATGTCATCAGACTTCCCGAGCTGGGTGAATTCCACTTTCACGTATACAACACGTTTAGGGATGTGTTTTCCTGATTGCCTTGGGCAGTCCACATGTGGTGATGTGTGTTGTGTTGAGGCATGACGTTGATCTAATATCGAACAATTCATGATCTTTGATGACTTGTTATGTTAATGTTTATGTTTTTTGCGTGGTCTTGTCTTCTAGACCCCTCAGTTGGACCCCTAAGAAAGGAAATTGTACCGTTAAATCCTAAATGAACCTGATAAAAGAGGGCAAGACCCTGACACTGACACAGAAGAACACAAAATAACTGTCGACTCATTTATATAATAAGCGTTTTCAATGAACATATCTTTTCGGAAGAGTACATCATGTTATTTTGCACCTGCTGTGATTTTTTTTAATGTTTACCAGAGATTCCAGGCCGCTGTGTTTCGACGGCCAGTCTTTAGCAGCTCGTGTTTTTCTTCACTCTAGTGGTCCCCAAATAGATAGTGGCACGGTGTCCAATACATTTTTAATGTGGTCTCTTACTTGTCTACTTCCATCTACTTCCATAAGCCATATAGAGCTTACAGGTGGACATGAAATGAACACAACAAACTCTTAGTTGTCTATCTATTTGGGAGATCACGGCCACTGGGGATCGCTTACGGCGGTCCGCCCACCCAGGAGCTCTTCGCCCGTGGGGTGCGTGGAGCTCATCGTCATGTCCTGGAGGTCGACGCAGCAGTGAAGGCGCCAACGACCAACCGGGGGCGGGAAGAGCTGCGCCGCGAGGTGCCAGGCTAGAGAGTTCCTTGGCACCTGAAGGAGTTCCTCATTAGAGGTTCTTTTCATTAGTGCCAGCTATAGAGATCTGAAGTGATTTTGAGATGTCCGGAAAAGACATCATGAAGGGAGTTCCTTTTGATTTGGTCAAAGTCCGGAGAAGATGGCTTAAGTTTCCTGGTTCCTGGACAGCAAATCCTAGTTGGGTGTGGTCCCTTTGTTCCCTCTTAGTTCTTGCATGCCAACAAGTCGAACAAGTTGCGTGTCAGATGGGAACCCTGGGACACAGCCCAGACATGTTCATTGCATGTTCCTTTTCCACGTATCTACAGTAAAGAAAGATAAGAAAGGGATCCAGCCTGACACACAGACATATTCTACTTACCCGCCCAGAAATCCAACATGGCCAGGATCTGTTCAAGTGAAGCCTGGTCTGGTACATGTTTTCACCTGGCAATAACGAAAGGTAACCTCAGCGACCTATAGCTACCTTAGTCCTCCGTATGTTTATCAATTACATCGACGGACCGGAGGAGCAGCTTTCTTTCAGTTCCTTCCCAATTGTTTGTAGGTCAGGATTGAAGATCCTCCTTCGAATTTAGCCTAAACAATCGACCAACCCGGGTTGTGATAATAAAAAAAGGATGTCCATGTGAAAGGTCGAATTCGCACAGGGATGATTGAAGTTTCCATCCCTCGAGTGACGTCTGCCGTAGGCTGTTTTCGGCCTGGATCCCTTGGAGCCGCGCCTGCTGGGTGGGTAGAAGAGGTGTCCGGCGTGTTGTGCGCGAGAAGCAAGCGGGAACTTCATTATATGGTTGAGTTGTAGAGATCAACCATGATCGACCATTAAAAAAAAAACTATATAACATAATCATCAACATTCTCCCAAAGTCACCTGTAAATTCCATCCCCAAGATGTTGTTCGATAGATTTCTTTGATGATTTGGTCTTCGGTCGACTCCAGATCCAGGTTCTCACAGATTCGGACCAGTCCGTGTTTCCAGATGTTTCACATTCCAAGTCGTTGGACCTAGAAGTAGAGGTCGCAAAAGGCAGAACAAGTTTTAGTTGCCAAGTCAATCACAGACCAGATTTGTGAGTCACCCTCTGAAAAAGCAGCACATGCTAGCCCACGTATCCGTAAACTTGGCCGAGATGTCAAAAGCAATTGGGCAAACGGGTTGCACACGATCTTGAAATGTTTTGGGCAAATGAGGCAAGACAGAAGGTAATTTTGCTGGTTGGATACATTAAATTTAGACGCTATAGGCTATAGTAATACCACTTTTGGGGAGCCTTGAGGTCCTGCCTCAGGGGATTCCGAGCCTTCCACTCTGAGAATCTCCAATCATAATCATGCGTTGTGTTTGGATGGATTTGGATTTGATGCATTGTTTACACCTTGGGACATCACCAGCAGAGAAGCATGTCCATGCAACACCAAAGCACGAGAACATATGACTTGTGATACACTTGTACCTCTTTCTTTGATGATCATCCCCGCAGTGCATTGAAGCGATGGCCGGAGACATGACAACAACTCAGCAGCCAGGCACAGAGTGCATGGAGTGTGTCCTTTTTCGAGCAAGGCATGCAGCATGGCTTGACCCCCAAGTGGTGGTCCTCACCGCGCTTTGGAGTTGCCGATCCTTTTGGTTCCTTTTGGTCGGAAAGGTTCCAGAAACGAAGTCTTCTTGACAAAAAAAGACATGGGCAATCGTAGCCTCTACTCTCCCCAACATACTTTGAGAGGATCAATCCACACAGCAAACCAGAGTAGTGTGACAAATGTGAACTGAGAGAGGGATATCAGGACCAGTGACCACCCACTGGCACCTTAAGATGTCGTTTCACTCCAAGCAAACCTCATTGGCAAATACGACAGTCTGACCAAAGATACACAGACCCAAGACATAATGCGCTTAGATAATCTGAATCTGGTGTTCTCGAAATCATTTGAATTATCTCTATTTCCTGACTAGATGATGAGATCATTTCTCCCACCTATGGAGATCGGTTTCGATTCGTGATCAGCAAGTCCAGTTCAGCACGTGGGGCTGAAAATGTTTGGGTGTTCGAGTTGAGGGAAAGCCGTTGAGTGATTGACTCAGGCTGTATCCCTCTTCTTCGGACGTGGCGCGTGGTCGGTGATTCAAGCCTCGGAATGACCAATCAAAGGCTGAGCCAGACCAATTTCCCTTACTGGTACATTGGTTTCAGAGAGTAGATGGCACTGGCACCCCCAAGATGTATTGTATTTGTGCATTTTGTACAGGTGTCCATATAAACCACCTTAAAGGTATTGTGCAATCGAATTACTTTGAAACGTAACATATTCAAGCTCATTGGCTTGGGTGCCAGTGGCCTCCTTATGACGGTTCTTGCGAGAACGGAATGATGACCCTATCTAGCTATCTATTCACTTGTAAGAGATTCTCATGCAGACGAAGATTCAGCAGGGAGCTATCTTGAAGCTAAAGGCAGCTATGTGGTCTCCAAAAAGGCGGGGATTCATTCCTAAGGTCCAAGGAGAAACCTCAGGCCTCAGGTTCTCTGTAGGTCAAGACACAATGCCCAAACCAAAACTGAATGCGTGTTGAATAAATGCCAATAGATGATTCCAACCGGTTTAATCCATTGCAGTGGATCAGGTCGCTTCGGATTTGACCGCCACATCCAAAGGACAAACCCACTTGATTCCTTGACCGACTACACGCCCGGCCCACGTTGTTCGGGGCACCGCCCCTGGGTCGCGCCAGCCCAATCAGGTCCGGTCCACCAATTTCGAAGACAGATGACAGATGTGCTATATTGCGCTATGATGTTCTGATCCGATGTTGATTAAACGCCATTTACTAAAGAACGCTACGAACGGGGCTCCTGGCCTCGCTACGAACGGAGCAGGGACGCTACGAACGGAATGGAACGAGCCCGCTGTGTCTCCGACTCGAAGTGTCGTCCAGTGAGATCCAGTGAGTCGGTCGAAAATCCACTGGTCGAATCGGTACCAATTAAACCACTGGTCGAATTCGCTTTTATAAGCGGTGATTTTTAGGATTTGTATGAGTAAATCATGGTAAATCCTCTTCTGGGGAATATGTTTTCATGTTTTCCTGGCTCCTTTCTTTCCCATATCTAAGACCCTGTGAACCATCGGAGGGCCTGCATAGGCACCCCGCCGCTGAATCCTTCGAGAATTGGACTGGACCTGTGGGCCGAGAACGACCGCTGCCCGGCAATCGCGGTGACAACTGCGGCGGCGAAAGGTCATTCGTGGCGGGTGACAACTGCGCCAGTTTATAGCTTCTTTTCCTGGTGGATCATTTGGAATCCCACCCATGGTTGACTGGACCTGTGAGGCGGCCTATCGGACAAAGAATGAACAAGAACAGAACAGGGACAGTGGTACATATTCCAATATGCTTTCTGAAGTTGTTTTTCTTGTCAGAAGGTATAAACAACTTGTTCAACTCCTCTCGGAGGATCTTCGGTGATTTGTTTGTGGCAATTGTACGAGGTTTTTCGCTCGTGCGAGCTGCTCGCATGTGAGATTCCATCCACTTGCTTGGTTGTTTGATGGGAGGAGATTGAACTCCTCAGAAACTACCTACTAGAGTGTTTTTTTTTGCAGAAAAGGCTGCCGTGCTGGGCATGGTTCATTGCATCCAGACCACGGTGAGTTAGGCTATCACGATATGAGATTCAGTGATTGCGTGCGGCCTTGCCGCTAGAAGAGCACAGAAACTAGTAGAAGCGATGGAATGCCATTCGACTCCTGCGGCGTGAGACACGTGAGACTCATGGGCATCATAGAGACACGACGTAGAGCATGCTGCAGACGACGCGGAGTAGAGCTGCGGGTGCTGTCGGTTCTGGGCAACATGCTGACACTTCAAGACCTGTTGCTGGTCTGAGCATATTACAAGTAGGGTGAACTGGCCAGTAACAGTCGGTAAGACTTATGAATGATACCACTATTTCGGAGAAAGCTCTTTACTATTACTAACCATCATCGTCCACTGTTACTATCCTGGAATGACTCTTGGATAAGAATCTGACTGTCGGAAGACCGCGCATGTGAAGGCTCGTATATATATATATATATATAGGGTTCTCCAGTCAGTCCTGGAGCACATGTCCTGCATCTGGACACAGAAGAACACCATTCACATGCAAAGCTCCTGGTTTCCTGATACAAGCAGCCTGGAGAGGAGCCAGATTTCCCACATCCAACGCCGAAGCTGCAGTTGTAAGGCTCCATTTTGTATTTTGTTGGCTTCCGTGTTTGTTCGTTTCATTCTGCATTATCATGGCGACATCATCTCTCCATTGGAATGTGAACTCAGTAGATCTCAGTAGTTCTCAACTGAATCAGCAGCAATGGATTCTTTGGAAAACGAATCTACATACTGCATGTTGCCCATCAGTTTCCCTCTAGAATCTAGAACTGACTCAATCCTTTGGAATGAGTAAGCCTATGGCCTATGTTACACTCCCAGAAACCCTACATGGAAGTGGATAATGAACTGGACTGTCCTCTCCAAACAGTTTCTTTTCGTCCGCCGTTATTGCTCTCATTTGCCGGCATTGACCAACCTGATCATTTTTCAGTGGCCCAAAACCACTGATCACAAACGGCAAAAAAAGCTAGAGGTCCAACAGCTATACTTTTTGTTGTGAGCCAAAAGGTTTACATTGGGCACAGGATGGCACAAGTATCGATCGCATGATCACTAAACACTAAGTATTGTAAATCCGAATGCCACGTCAGATGCTTCTGCGGGGAATCTTCTTATGGAACGGACACGGACCGCTGTGTTTCCCAACCAATCTTCATTTGGACATCGGCCCACCCACTCGTGCGGCCGAGAGGGGTGAATCGCCCGCGCATGGTCGGCCTCCATGTCGCTGCTGGATGAGTTGCTGGACGAGGACGGCGTGGGTGACACACAGGTCCTTAGGGCTCCTGTCCTGCCTCCGTTTTCGGAGAAGGTGTTTGGGGTGGGTGGATTTGGGGGGGTCGGTGCCCACCGAACCTAAGGATATGGAGCCCTAGGGAGTGTTCATCTCCCCTACCATAGGGCTTCCTAGCGGTGGTAGTCTATTCTGTTCATTTTTGGTTGGAACAACCAAAGAGCCCTGGCTTTGACCCACAGCCATGTGAGTTGTTCTTTTTTATGTGTTTTTTTTGCAGAATGTACACCTCCAGCATCCTTACTACTTACAGCTTTATACGATAGATGTAATTACTTATTATTATCATCAAAACGGTGTTTCTAGATCGATGTATCTTATCTTTGTTTCCTTCCTCAGATCGAGGGATGATCTCGGGGAGAAGAAACAAAGACAAACAGCACGATCGAGGAGAAGAAACGTCACGTGCCTTGAAGATGCAAAGACAGTGGAGTTGTCCTCGCCCCGATTTTGGATGACCATGTTCCAAAGAACGGCGCCAGGTGGTGCCCTAGGCGCCATCCACGTTGGCCCATGATTGTTTTCAAGGATAGCAACCGTTGGTTCTCCAGGAGCCACGGAGAGTGACAGGTGTAGAGCTTCGATGACTAGAGGACCGACTGACTAGACCTTCTCTTGTTGAAAGACAAGCCTGCAGCATGGTCTCATGTGGTCTCATATGTTCTGATATGAATCCGTGGGGAAGTCCTGTGTCATCATCTCTTCTCTTCCAAAGCCACACAACGTGTTCAACACGTTCAACCCCATGCTTGGCACAATTTGGGTGTTGAGGTCAACTTCCTTCGGTCCTGGTTGGTCCTGGGTCCAACGAGGAGGGTGCGATCACTCTCAGCGGTGGGTTAATCGGCTCCCTGCTGTGCTACCTGGTGCCTTGAAGCAAGAGACGAAGGATGCAGCTGCAGTATGCAGCTCCAGTCGGCGCGAGAGGTGAATTAGGCCAAGAAAGACGGGGGGATCACATGAGTGTGAATTTAAATAACGAGACCTCCCAAAGACCCCAACAAACCATTGGTTGGGGGTCTCCCTATTCAAGTACAAATGCGGCATGCCATATGGTTCATAGATGTTCATAGTCCCGTCCCAACGGTGTGATAGACCTCTCAGAAGAATTATCGTTTCTTCTTTGAACCAAGAAAGAGCTCCTAGTACGTATGGCCAGGAGCCCCTAGTAGCGTCAGTAAGCGCAGTAAGAGGTTGTGGCCATTCCCCCCCTGAAGCTTTGATGTATTGGAAGGCTCCTCGGGTGCATTTGGAAGACGGGATTTTTCAACCTGCTCTCATGGTCCAACTACTTTACAATGGATTACCGGTATCGGTGTATATACTGTGTATAAGTTGTTTTGCTAGTTTTGGATTGTCCTTTGTTCCATATCCTATCTACTGGGTTGCTGCAGGATCACTATAGAAGTATGTGGCGGTTGTAATCAATGGCCCTACCCAACCTGGCTTGTGTTGGAGACATCATCAAACCATCAAGCAACTGCACAACCACTGATGTCCCCTGCAAAAACCGACCCCCCACAAAAGAGACCGGGATGTGATGTGGGTGGTCCCAACCCTCACTGCCGTTTTCGCTCGTTTTCGCTCCGGTTCCACCAGGCTTCTTCGATGCTCGCTCCACTCAGGTGACCCTTCTGTTGGGCACCGGGCTCTTGCTCTTGGGCGCCCGATGTCGCTCCGCCGCGATGCGCCGGGGGGCGCACCAGCGGCAGCAGCGGCTTCGAACTGATTGCCCGACGCTTGGGGCCAACGGCGGCGGGTGAGTCGATGTGAGAAGTCGGTGAGTCGATGTGGACCAGAGGGAGGACGGAGATGGGTCAAAACCTTCTTTTCTTCACCTCCCAAACAACACACGAAACTGAAGGAAGAAAACCTGACCAAGTGTTTAGGTCAACCAAGGTCATGATCCTTGTGCTCAGAACGTTTCCACAGCGAAGAGAATGTTTTTTTTCTAAGTAGGTTGAAACCACCAGACTCAGACCTGTTGTTGTTTCTTGAAGGAGTATTCCAACGGCCCAGAATGTACACTTCCACGGTGGGACTGCAGCTTCGTGGGACATACACCATGGAGGAAAACGAAGCTAGAAATGCCCACGATCTGAAGAAATGGACTTTGGGGTAGACCGTGCATGGTAGAACGACTGCCACGTTTGTCCGGGTGATGTTTTTTTTTTGTTGTTGTTAAGGTAAGTAGTACGGACCATGACCGATACGCGGATCGATACGTGTACACACGGAGAAGGTTTTTGAAGACGGGATTTTCCAAGGCGGTACACCTGCCTCCGGCCAACAAAGATGCATGGTTCGTAGAATGTTGCGCCGTGTGTACTCGTAGCCATTTTTTCAGGATCTTGGTGGTACTTAATTATGGTTGAGTTTGGGTTGTCGGCTTGAAGCCACGCCACATAAATTTTGCTGAAGACACTGATGGTGATTCTAAGATCACTTCACCTCATTCAGTTGAATTTTGTTCACGCATGTAGACTTTGAAAAGCAGTCGTGAGCATTTGATTGACATGTAGATGTACATTTTGTTATATTTACTTGGAGTGTTTCCCCTAGCTCTTTTTTTAGGTCAACCATGGAATAGAAACGGAAGAAACAACCGGTAAATTCAGAGCAATGCAACAAGCAACGAAGCAACGCTTTCAGACCAAGTAGAAAGCAACAGAAAGCCATCACAAAGCACCAAACATCTTCAGGTTTGGGCTTGGAAAAGCAGCTGCCTGGGATTACAAAAAACAACTAATGGCAAGAAACACATGTGACCGAGCACGCAGCGCAAAACAGTGTTAAATTAAGAAAGCAAAGCAAACAAGAAACATCACACGGGGAAGAAACTTAAGCAACCGACTTCAGCAAGGCTGCATTGAATGGACTGATCAGAAAGAGCTGAACGGGACAAGACAACCCTACCACATGAGAAAGTACGGCCCCGGGCAGCAAAAATGGCCATACGTAGCTTCTTGTTACTACTAGGATACATGAACATAAAGGCTCAGAGGACAAGCGCTGTTGTGCCCTACTCGTGAGATTGGGGTAGCTAGATTTGACAAACTGTCTTGACTTTGGGCACTCAGTGTCTCACACCCCACCAGACAGTGTGTCACTGGTTTGACCTATAGTGGCATGAAAACAGCCTGCAGGTGGGGATAGTGAAATAACGCATTTTTGGCCTTGTTTAATCTTTTGTCATTGATTTGGAGTGCCACCGGATTTCTGAATACATTGTGTATATTCAGCATCGCATCGGGTGATGGACTAATTGGCACGCTCCGCAAAGCAAAGCAATTTGCACGCTCGCAAGTCACTGAGGAGAGGAATATGGCCACTTTAGCTTGGTACGGCAAAGACTCCTTGCAGCTGAGCCGCAATCCGTCGAACCTCCATTGATCTGGTCGAGGGTCTGCCGGGTCTGCCGTCGCTGAAGGTCCTGTGCGCCAAGGTTCGGCTCCAAAAAAAGAGGTTCCAAAGTGAGGTGCTGGAGGGCCAGGGCCCAGAAACTTTGGTGACGTGTCACAAGAGTAGAGTAATATAGTAAGTAGAGTTGTCACCAATTAAGAAAGTTTAGTATTTACAGGTATTTACCGTGCTCCAAAGAACCGCGAGTTTCTCAGGATGCCAGAGGGGACCCTGGGTCACCTTGTTACTTGGCCATGCCCGGTTCAGGTGAGTTTGGCCTTTTCAAGCTCATACCTCCTATGTCTCTTGGCACCTTGGAGAGCGAAGACGTTGACTCGGCTACGGCAGACTCCGCGGGTCACGCGACGTAGGGCAATGCATGGCCGGTGCTGACGACTTGCTGACATGAATGGAAGTAGAGCCGAGTTGTCCCTCGTTGTCCTTGATACGCATGACACACATCATTCAAGAAGAAATGAGTGAGGCATAGCAGTGATGGCTCTTTTTCAGTCCTTTCTTGATTTCCTTGTATCACCTCCATGCAACTGGGGGGGAACCAGCTTGTTTGACAAGACTGGAGCCTGTGGTGGATGCTGGGCATCCAGCCTTCAGTCCTGCACCAGCCTGCACTGGGAGACTTCAGCCCACTGCAAGCCCTGGTGACTGGTGTGGGACAAATCCTTTCCCGGGCAGTTTTTGTTGACATCCATATATTAATATGATTAATATTAGTTGGAATGTAAAGAAGGACTTGTATTTGGAAAGAGTTCCAGAGTTCTGAACTTGAGACCCCTAGATCGACTGAACTGGTCAGGAGAGGACTGGGTGACGGGTCCCGACGGGTCCTGAGGTCCTGGTCTTGCAGCTTTCACCAACAAAACACCTGTATAACTTCCCTTCGACCAAATCCCATGATGTTGCCCAGTGTGTTTTGCCTTTGGAGGTTTGAGTCACAAAGTTCACCGCTTCAGAAGCTCCCCCAAGACATTCCAAAATTCCCAAGCCTCAGAATCTTTCAACAATTCAAAAAATCCCACTGTAACCTTGCAAGGTCGCTTTTTGGGCATGCCTTGTCGCCCCATAAATCTGCGACACTCTTTTTTTTGACGATGGCCATCAGCCGTCGATGCATGGCTGTGGGTCAGTGGGTTGCCTGGAACTCACCCTGGTCGGTTGACCGTGTCTGGCCCCTCCCATCGTACCGTCGTCTATTCTGTTCATGGAAAAACCAGGGTCCCCCAGTGCCATGATCCACAGCCACACCGCCTGTCCGACCGGAACTGCCGGACCGAACGCGGGGTCCGCCTGTCCGACGCCGCGGGTGGACCGAAAGGCTTTCCAAGCGCAGGTGGACCGTGGCCTTGGTGTCATGCCGAAAATGTCTTAAGAGCGCGGAGGAAAACAGGTCATTGAGTCATGCAAGCATACTCTGGAGGTGCTGGAGGAACATCAACCTCTTCAGGCCCTCCCCCCCTGCGACATGGATGGCAAAGCCCTGTGTTGAGGCACTGGGGAGTTGAAATGTTATCCTGCTTACCCATGACATGGCCATGTAGTGTTTCACTGAGGCCACCCTGTATGTGATTTACCATGGTGGTCTTCATCGTGGCTTTTGGACCCTTTGGCTTGGCCTTTTTTGCGTTGAATGCGCTGGCAATGCTGGGCCAGGTGGGCAGTTTGGTGCGGAAAGGGAAAGGCATGGGGGAAATTTGCATGGAACACGGGAAGGGAGTTTCTTTTGTTGTTGTGTGTTGTTGCTGCTCGTGGTATTGTTGTTGTTGTCGTCGTCGTCGTTGTTGTTGGAAACATCAACAGCCGCCCAACATAGTTGTCACATGTTGTACCTCTGGAGCTTAAAGGGAACAAGGTGACAAAATTAGGGATATGTTGAAGGTTTGAGTGAATGTTGGTTTCGCAAGTAGCTGGACTTGTTGGACTTGTTTCACTGCAGTGGGGTGGTCCGTTTTAGTCTTTTTGAGGTGCTGTTCTGGAGGGGTGGGGTCTAAAAAACCAACGGGGCTGCAGTCTTCGGTTGTTTCTCGGAGGAGGCAGAGACAACAATACCTTTTGTGGGGGGGGCGCCAAAAAGCAACCACGGGGCTCCAGCTTTTGTTCCTATAGATGTGGTAGAGCATAAGTTCCTAGAGAGTAACTATATAGTAGTAGAAGTCACAGAAATAGTCGTAGTAGCAGTAGCAGCAGTCGTAGTCGTAGTCGTAGTGGTAGTGGTGGTAGTAGAGAGGTAGTGGTGGTAGTAGTAGGAAGTTCTGACGTGGTGGCACCACTAGTTCCGCTAGACTACTCACCACCATTGTTACATATGGTTGCTGCTACTGCTGCTACTACTACTACTATCACCACTACTACCACTACTACCACAGCTACCACTACCACCACTACCACTACTCCTACTACTGCTACTACTACTACCCCTACTACCACTACCACTACTACTACTACTACT